>VZTO01003741.1:19961-65818 GCA_013400615.1 Syrrhaptes paradoxus
ATATATATATACTTTTTTTTTTTTTGTCCTTTATGTTCTGCTTTGCCTGCTTGGTTGTTTTCTGCCTGTTTTCTTGAAGGCTAGTGATTTAATGACCGCTTATTGTTCGTAACTGAAGTAAGGTAATACGCAAGCAGCAACTGTTGTGCTAGGTAGCCCCAGGTGACCCTGCCACTGCTTTGGGAGGAGCAAGCAGCTGTTTTGGAAGAGCACAGGCAGAGCACAGCCACCCTGAGCGTGCCTCTGGGCTTTGTGCGCACAAGGGCTGCTCCGAGGAGCCCCTTGACCCTGCACCATCCCTGCGACCTCTGCGACTCTGACTGATAACACTGTGTGCAGTTTGTGTTGGGGCTTTGCTCTCCGCTCTACAGAGAGAAACATGAAACTGCGGAATGACTAAGTGCCTTTGCAAAGGCCACATAATGAATCAGTGAATGAACAACAACCCCCAGCAGCTCCAGGGCCTCCCCTTCTTTCTCCAGAACAATGCTTCTTTCCCTGCATCAAGATGTCCATATAGTATACATTGCATACAGAATTATTTATTTCAAAAGAAACTTTGATATTAATATTTATATTGTAGTGATGCTACTGTCCTCTGGACTCTGTAAATAGCAACACCACAAAAATGTGAATTATTCCTTTTATGCAAAACCCTGGCCAGTGAAATAGCTTGTCAATGCAAAATAAAATTGCTGCGCAAAAGTTTGACAGCTACATTCATTATATATGTCAATCAAAGGATCCTAAAGGCTTTATTGTCACTGTACAATGTCTGAGCAATCTGCTAGCCCAATATGCCGCAAAGTTATTTTCTCACCACTCCTTTCATTTAAAAAATAGCCACCAATAACTTTTGTCAAACAGTCTGAGAAAACTGCACAAACAACAAAGAAATTTTAGATTTTCTTGGGTGTCTGTGGGCTGGAGGTGTTCCAGGCTTAACTAGCCATTATGCTAACATATCACAGTGCTTACAGTAGATGAGATCTGATCAGAAACACAGGACACACAAATTAAACTACTGCCCCAAACCCAGAGCAGGCTGAGGCTGTGAAGATGGAACAGTGAGTCAGAAAGGAGAAGTTATGCTAAAGAGTAGTGAATTTAACCACCTGACCTGCTTTTTGCCTGCTTTTGCTAGGTATCAGATATTCAGGCTCTTCTCTCCAAAGCCTCCCCCAAGGATAGGATCGGCCTTTTAAATTTTCCCAAGTTATTTTCTGAAATGTGGATTTTGATAAGGTCTTATTCTCAGCAGGCTAGCCTACAACTTGGAGGAGAGTTTTTTTATTTTATTTTCTTTTTCCCGCACGCTCTCCTTGCTGAACATGTCAAAACCCAGCCACCACTTTGTCACTTAGTTTGCTGTAGTTGGGGTGGCAGGGTAGATGAGAGCTGTTTCCCCAGGAGGCAAAAGCATCCTCGGGCTCTCCCGCAGCGGTGATGCTGTACCCTGGCTGCCCCTCTGCCCTGCCAGAGGCAAGTCCCAGGGCCAGGCTTGTTGGGTTTGCCCAGTTTTGAGGGCACAGATGCCAGCTGTGCGAGTCCTCTGCGCCTTTCCAGCAGGATACAGAAGAACCGCGAGAGGGAGCTTGCACAGCTTGGGGAGAGGCTGCGCACCCCCGCCAGTGCCCTGCTCCCTGCTCGGGGTGCCCTGGAATCTCCAGCCAAGGGGCTGTGTGTGACTTGCAGCAGGCAGTAGGAAGGTTATCGTGGGAGTTCATCTACCAGTGTTCTCCTTTGCAGATGAAATGCAGCATCGTGGACTTGTGCCATGACAGACCGTATCAAATCCGATTTATGAGGGTGTTGTAATATGACCAACTTTAATTTGCTCTGGGCTGGAGCCTAAATGGAATTTTCCCAATTCAAAATATTTTGGAGGTTGGTTGTTTCCTCAAGTGGTCAGCTTGGTTCTCAGTGCATGCTGGTGCGTGGCTTTGCTTTCAGACCCTGGTCACGGGTACCACAGTGGCAGCAAAACCTCAGGAGGGTGCTTCCTGCCCATGCTTTCTGGTGGCTGCTTTTGGGATGAGATGCTGCTTCTGGCCTGGGCTGAAGGGCACTTTTGAGCTGCTGACCTAAAAGTGTTAAGAATAGTCCTGCTCTTGTGTTTGGGAGAGAACCACGGGGATGCTCCGTGAGGATGCGCACAGAGGAGAAGTTGCAATAGGAATGCTGGTCATGACAGCTAGTCTTTCTACTGAAGAAGCATGGTGAAGAAATAGAAAAAGTGGAAACTTTTAAAGAATGATGGTGTTAATTCATGTGCTGAAAGAGCTGCACTGCCCACTCACCATCCCAAAAACTGCATGGTATTTCCCTGAGGTGCGTTGCTTGTAGCTGCATTATGGGCATGTATTTGATCACAGGCAAAATTAAACATGTTTTTGTAATCAATTGACTCTACAAGTAAACTTTGTGGTACATGAGTAAAATACACAGACGAACACTTTCCACAGTGTTGAAGTTTGTAATTTTTGTTGTGTTCTCTCCCCATACAGCATTGTCCTCTTGTTGAGGTCCTGCGCAGAGCCTTTTTATTAATGTTTTAAGTAACTACCACTAGCATGGCAATGGCAAGCACCAAATGTTGTGCAGCAGAGTGTCTATTACCTGTGACAAACTGATAGCCAAAACGCTGACAATCTTTCATTTCAGCTTTGCAAGACTGAGCATAATTAGGTGACAGTGACAGGATGCAAAAGGCTTTCTGTAAGCAGAGGGGGCTGTGCTTTTTCTCGCTAGTTCACCTCTGGCCAAGGACAGGCTTTGCAGTGTGCAGGTGCAACAACAAAGATGTTGCAAATGTTTTTCCTACTGCAGTAGGTCTGGGAGCTCCAGCTGCCACACTTGGTGCTGTACACAAGCCTCCCCACCCCCCACCTAAGTCTGAAGCCCATGCTGTGGGCATTGCTGCTTCAGCTTGTTCACTCTGACCCTAAAGGAAACCCTCCTGAAGGACCTGGGGGATGCATCAAAAGGAGCAGGAAGGAGGTGGGCACCCAGCCCCTCTGCTCCTGTGAGCCCAGGGGTAGTGGCGACTTCCCAGGGGGATGAACCCACATGCATATGGTGCTTGGCTGTCTTGCTTCACTGCCTCGTGGGAAAGCATTATGACTCCCTCTGCTTGGGTGATTGCTCACACTTCTGCACCTGTAGACTTCATCCATAAACTCTTATAAGAAAACATGAACCGATGCTGGGATGGTTTTTGCCAGCTAGGAGCTGCTTTCCAGTGTCACTCACTTTTAGGTGGCATGTGGAACCGCTGTGGTATTTTCTCAATGTTTAATGTGACCTAATTGTGCACTTCCACTGTCTGGGAGGATGAGCTCTTCTGGTGTGACAGTTGCTGTCAAATTGATGGTGTTCAGGAGCCTCTTTGGCATTTGCAGCTGGATGCAAGGCACAAGTTCTTTGATTTTGCTGTGTCAGCCCAGCAAAACACTGCGTGGCTGTGTGTGCAGCCAACTGCTTTGCATCATGCCTGGTAACAGCCTGTCAATGTTCAAAAGAAATGTCACCCCTAGCTGTGTAATTTGCTCTGGGGGGAAAAAAGGTTTCTAATAATCTTCATATTTACTCAGCACATTTAGTTTGAATCAGCTGGAGGTAATGGATCGATCTACAGGACAAATGCCAAAGCAAAGAGGAGAAAAAGCACGTGCGTGGCTGCCCTGTTAGAAGGGGAGCAGGCATTTATGACACTGGGGTCTCACTACTGGCCCTTTCTAGTGTTTTTTTGGCAGGTCAGCCTGCTGAAAGTGCAGCCCACTAGCTTGCTCCTTTGAGTGTGGCCAGCAGCTTCCCTCAGGTGCCTGTCTTAGCTCTTGCTGTCACCTACAGGGGAGGGGAAGGTGCAGAGCCCTAGCTAAGGAGAGGGGCACTCAGCCACTGTGTACCTGCCTTGTCTACCCCAAACCTGGGGTGGGGAAGCCTCCCCATTGCACCATCCACCTCCTCCCCTCATCCAGACCAGTGAGTCCCTGTGTACTTTTGGCTGAGCTGGGAAACGGTCCTCCTGAGCCACTGCTACAGGAGCTGGGTCCTTCAGGCATGCTGGTGCTGAGGCTCTCCCTCCCTGCTGGGACTGTGCACACCACTGCCCTGGCAGGCAGCTGGCAAGTACAAAATATGGATCAGTGTAATTTTTTTTTGTATGTTAACTTGTGCAGCTGTCCTGGAAAGGGTTAGAAACCAGTTCTGGAAAAGGCTGCAGTAGTTGTTGGTGAAGACTTCTTCTGTGTCCTTAATTATTTATAAGCATCAGGATATAAGGGCATCATGTTCACCCTCCAGCAGTGAGAAAGGCTGCAAATAATCTAATAAATTATGTATGCAAATTTACACTTTGAGTAAGTTCAGTTGCAAGTTCCGAGACCTAAAAGTGAGGAAATATCAGAAATAAGGCTGCTGCTTAATATTTTATATGTCAGGCATTTTGGGCAGGCAGTTAGACTAGATGATCATTGTAGGTCACTTCCAACTGAAATATGATATTCTATGTTATGTTATGTTCCGTTCCTGATGGTACAGCCTTCTCCTACAGGGTCACAGATTTGCTTCCCACCCCTGCCCTGGTTACTTCCACCACCTTTCGCTGCAGCGGGTGTTGCTCAGGGGATGAATCAGAGGCAGGCTGCTGCCCATGGGACTCCTGCAGACAGGGCTGCAGGAACACCGTGGAGGGGATACTGGTTTTGGCAGCCGGATGGTGTCAGGAAAAGCAGGCTTCTCTCCCTGCCACAGGTTTCCAGGGGGCTGCCAAATAAGTCAGGGAAGCCAAACCAGGTTTCCTTATTCAGCTCAGAAACTTCTGTCATGTGAGACCCGCTAGAAGAAGCCATCCCTGCCCAGAGGGAAATCCTGGAGCCATGTGGCAGCGTGCTGCATGGGTGGGGGTGTTGTCAGACAGCTGGTATGCATCATCCCTCCGGCATGTTTGCTCAGAGCACGGTGCGCTGAATCACTGACACATCCTTGGAACTGTTATGTTCCTCTACAACTCGATCTATGGTGTTGCAGAAAAGCTTAGAGGCTTCAACAGATTTTTGAAGTCCTGTTGTCCTAAAAGAGATCTGATCCTTGTCGCAAACTAACTCAATCTAAACAAGCTGCTATAATACTGTATCAAAGGGTACTTCAAGATGTTCCATCAGTCTCGAGCTGGAATACGGAGTGCCAGCTACAACACTCAGTATTGTTCATTTTAACAGGTCTCTGAATGTTGATGGTGTCAATGGTTCGACCTGGCGGTCTTACAGTGCTCAAGCCACTGTTTCTACCTTAGCAAATACAGGTTTAGAGCATTTCTGAGATGTTCCAGTGCAGTGAGAAGAGGACTCTGGAGGTCACAGCTGGAGAGAGGGAGATCCCAGAGGGCCATCACCCCAGAGGGACAGCGGTCTCTGCTCCCCATCAGCTCCTAGCACTGCTGATCCACCCGGGCTGGGCAGGACCATGCCTTGTTCTTCATGCAAGTCAGAAGAGTAGGAGAACCGAATTGGCAGGTAAGGTCATTGCATGTTTCATTCTCAACTGAACCAAGAGATATCAGCTTCAAGCTTGGAGTGATGAAGTCAGAAGCTTCAAAGCCAAAAAACTTGTTTTGTAAAACCCAGCAAAAGAGAATGGGGGATTAAAATAGAGCCCATAGCTGTGGTTCTGAATTGCTTCTCAAGCTGGAAGGCATGTGGATGGGAAATCTTGTGAAATATCAGATCTCATAGGATTTCTGACACTTAAAATTAGTCATGTTACAAGATTTGGGTGCTGTCAAGACTTAGTCCTGTTTTAAAGTGAAGACTTACTTCTAAAATGAGCCTAACCGCTAATTTGAATTGAGTCTTTACGTACCACCTCTTCAGCTGCTGCAAGGATACCTGTTAGTGCAGCCATAAATAAATAGTACCATTACTGAAAATATGCAAATGCAATGTATATCCCCACTACTGAGCCACGGCATAGTCTCTCCTGGCACTGTTTTGCTTACAGGACCTGTGAAAGCATCTCTAATGCAGAGCAAATGCCTGTTATGCAAGCGTGAGCCGTGGTCAACCTGGGCTGTCCTGACGTGTAGCTCTTTTAGCTGCTGAGGAAAATGAAACTCATTTTTTCTTTGAGGACTGTTTCTTACACTTATTTGATATTGGTTTTTTGTTAAAATGCAAATATTTAGATGAGCATTTTGGTGGCATGATTTTTTTTTTTTAATACTTCTGTGTGAAGGCTTTGTGGGTGTCTCGATGTCCTTCATACTATGTCCTAATATAATTTAAAGAACTTGAAGATCATGGAGTTGAGTACCAAGGCATTTTGGAATATCAGAATGAAAGGAATCAGGTTAAATTATGACCTGTGTAAATTCAGTCCCTTGTATTGTGCATTACAAGTCAAGCCTGTGGCTGTGCCTGAGCAGACGAGCCATGCAATGTGCCAGTGCAGCTGGATGTCAGAAGATATGGCCCTGCACCTTGAGAGGAGAACCTCTTGGAAGTGTGTGAACTGTAATCGCTTTTTGCCAGGCTCACGGCCTGATGAGGTTTGGGATAATGTTTGTGGAGATGCCGAAATGGTCATTCCTCTCTGTGGTAGCCTGTGCCAAATTCCAGTCCCAGGCTTTAATATTCTGGAGGCAATAGGACTTTTCAATAAAATGGGTAAAACTGTGGACAACTTCAACCTGGGCAAAATGGTACATTGTAGAATCTCATCTTGGTGATGACTCATAGGTCTTAATTGATAGCAAAGAAATATCTAATTGTATCAGACATAGTATAAAAAATTTGACTGTATCTTGACAAAGTTATGAACAGCTGAAAACAGGAGAACGTGATGGGACATACCAGGCAGCTTGTGATAATGGGTGGCCCTGCCACTGTCTGCAATAATTCTTTGATACCATCAACTGGTTGAATGCTTAACATATCGTCTCTCAAACTCTATTAATAATTTTAGTCATTTAATGCTCAGAGGCCCAAATACTAAGTGCATTAGGGGTGCAGATTTGGTGACTACAGCCTGCTCTGATCAGTATTATAACTTTTGTAGAGCTTCAGCTTTGTATGTGTGTTATGGCTTTGGATAAAATTAATCTGTTCAGAAAATTATCCCTACTCAAGAGATCTCTTAAATACAGACTTAAACTCTCATGGATGTCTTTGGGACTTAGCCACTTAAGCCTTTAAGTTAAACCTGTTTCCTTGCATCCTTTAATATGTTTTAGCATGTACTTACTAACTGTTTGTGTGCTACAGTATTAAATGAAATTTAGAGTTGCCAAACATGGACATAAGTTTGGTTTTGTTTTCTTATTTTAGGTATTAGAGCTTCTTGAGCCATTTTGAAGTAGGTGTTGTACACAAAATGGTGGTGTTCTATGTAATCTATTTCTATAGGAAAAGGATCATTTTCCTACCCATTATGGAGCATTCTGATGCAAAGGACAGTTTATTTCTAGCTGTATTTTTTCCTAGTCCTTTTTTTAGTGCCGTCAGTCTTGTCTTGTGTTATTAGGACAGTAGTTTTCAACACCACCCACTCTTAGTTGTAAAGCAATGAGATCATTTATTTTTCATTTTGTGGGAAGGTTTTCAATTTTGAATTTTTTCTTGATACAGGATGGAAAAACCCCAGAAAACTTAATAAATCTTGCTAATGAAATGATGCATAGTAGATTTTACTGTGTTTCATAGAATTGAAAAAAAATTTCAAACCAGAAAATGGATCATTCCATTGCAGAAAGGTTAAAATAGTGCATTTAAATCTTACTAAAACTCTCTGTTATCAACTTATAAACTGATTTTTTTCCCCCAGAGCTGCCACATTTCACTTCCAACCGCTCAGCATTTTTCAGCAACTTACAACAACCCTAGCTGGGTACCACACAAGTTTATTTGCGAACAAGCAAACCTGCAGGACTTCACAAACAACGAACAGTAACTGTTCTCTCTTCATTATTCATTTTCTTCTTGGTATGAGTGTTTCAGCTGATCTGTGTTCAAACCACACTTTCTCAATGTGGCCTGGAGCAGGTGATTTCTTCCTGTCCTTCCTCCCACTGAATGGGCCTCACATGAAATCTTGCTCATGCTTATTTTTTGCCAGATGGGTCAAACACATCTGCCTTTCAACAAGCAGTTATGTTTATGGAAATAATGCCTTCTGGAACTGGACATTTAGGATTACAGATTCAGGAGCCTTCACTAAGAAATACATTCTGTGACAGAGCACAGTTCTTCTAGGCCCAGCACCCAAACGCATACAACTTGAAACTGCTCAGGAATAGTTTGGAGCATGTTCTCAAAGTTTGGATAATATAACTACCGATTCCCAGAAGATATAAAATTGTATTCCTTCTATGCTCTGACCTTATCTTTGAACCATTTTGTATAAATTCTTTACCTTACCCTGATATGTGTGCACATATTTTAAGAGTGAGAGAGAAAGCCCAGAAATTAGCCAACCAAAGAAGAAACGCAATTAAAACCAGTCAAGACTGAGCATGTCCCTGGTGGCAGAATTTCATTTTTTCCCAGTACCTCTTTGTAAAAAAACTTCTGTGATTTTCCATCCTTTTCACACTGAAGTCAAAGAGGATTTGGCATCATCAGAAATATGTTTGCACCTACTCTGATTATGTTCCTGCAAAATTTGAGATCTAGGTCTTCTAGGAACGTCTGGTTTTGACTGAACCTTACTGCAACACCCCAGCACAATGTTCTTACTACAGAGCAAACTGGTAATTGTTTCACGGATGCACACTCAGCATTTTGGCTTTATGGAGTGTGCCATACCAAACAAGTGTATTTTTCAGAGACCTTGGGTCTAACCCTTACCTACATTTGTAGGATCCACATGGGACATGTGTTCCCAAATCTGTTCAAGAGAGCCACTCAGGGGAAAACAGTCTTTCTAGCTCTGTAACCTTAACAAAGATTGCAGTATTCCTTCAGAGCAAAGTATGCATGACATCTGGAAGCAATTATTCCTTTAAAAATCACTCCGTGAGTCAACATTGAAAATGCACTCAGCACTGAAAATGAAAACTAATAAACACTGAAGTTTCCAGTTATCCCATAGTCTGAGTGACACACACTGGAACAAAGTTGTTTCTAGAAAGCTTGAACAGAGTGAGCATAAAGCCAGTCTTGGATCCCAAAGCTGGCCAAGCTGTGCTGAGACAAAGAAGTAATGCTTGTATGAAATCAATTGGCCAAGGAGGTTTTCCTTCTGTTATATTACAAGAATAAGAGGGAGTACAAGGAACCAGGCCACACTAGTGGACCTTGCCCGTCAAGGAACTGAACACAGCAGTTACGGATTTAGAGCCCATAGTTATCTGTCCCTTTTCAAATGGTCTAATGTAGGATTGTTATAGGGCTTGAAAACCTACACTGAAAAACTAGTGTGACTGGGTTCTGCTGGGCTAGAGAGGGAGCATGGATGGTTTGCTGGGCTTTGCTGGTAGAGTGGGTCTGAGGACATTTCTGGAAAGGGCAGATCTTGATTGTTTTAGATCTCGCCAGATGTTGCCTTCAACCTTTCCATGGTAATGTGGAAGATGACTGGGAGCTGGTTTCTTCTCCCTTAGCAATATTAAGGTGTGTTCTAATACAGCAATTTCTAGATGAATTATTTTATTCAAAAGCCAGGGAAGACTATTGGTTCTTACCAGGCTGTTACAAGCCTGGTTTCCTGAGGAAACAGAAATTTTCCTGGTTATGGTGTGTCAGTCTGTCTTTTGGCCAATCTTAAGACAAGAGAAAAATATTCAATTGCTTGAGTTTTATGAAAACACGTGACTGTGTAGGGGGTAAGAGACCCATGAGCAGCGTGAGCTCCGCTGTGCTTGCGGGCAGCAGAGGACTCACCCCAGAAAGGGGATTCTGGGGAGCCCTGGGATGTGTCAGGGAGTCCCAGCGGCACAGGCAGAGCTGCAGCACAGGCGGAGCCAGCAGCTCCTGGTAGCACTGCCTTGTTTTCATCCAGCATTGCCCTCCAAACACCTCTCAGATGGGCCCTCCTCATCTTCCCCCATGCCCAGATCAGTTTCAGTAGGGCATGCAGGCTGCCACATCCATAAGAAACCTCCCTGTCCTGGGGCCTTTCTGTCCCCTCCGATCTTCTCTGGCCCTTTGCACCTGCATAGTGCCCACACAGCGTAGGCTGGCATTGTCATATACATACTGGTCTGGACAGGTCCCTGTTGCTATGCAGCTTGCTGCTGTAGCATGTCTCCCCTAGCCTGCAGAGCTTGCTTAGGCAGAGGAGGATGTTGGAGAGCATGTACCATGTCTTTACAATGATGCCTAGTTGCTCTGTTTTCCAATAATGTCAATTTTGCTGCACTTTTTTCTACCCAGTGCCAGGGGCTTGATGAAATCCTGAGGTGTTGCACTGTCTAATGAAATAGCAGTTCAAATTAAAGGCTTTAAGTGCCTCACTTCCCATCTCAGAGTGTGTCAGGGCAAGAGCCCTGATGTTGCTGTCTCAAGCAGTACAATAGATGGTTAAACACCCTCTCCCATTTTCTGTAAGAAAGCAATAATATTTGTTATCAGGGATGCAGGAAAATCAACTGCTTAATGGTCATGAAGATCCCTGAGTACCTACTGTTCTCCAGAAGGACTAGGTGGTAGTGCTGATGAACATATTTGTGCTGATAAACATTGTGCCCAATTAGCATGCCAGCTGGATCAGCTACTTGCTATTCTTTTTGCAACCATAATTTTTGTCATAAATATTTTCCAGACATATATCAGTAGCTCGTATTGCTTGGCTGGCAAGTCTAAGACAAGCCTGTTTTAGTAAGCCAGACAGTTTGTGCAAAACAAGCTGACTCTGTACCCCAGAAAGTGGTCATTTCCTGAGTCTTTTGAGTCTCTGATCTCTTTCTGAATACCTACGGTACATCTGCAGGCAGATTGTAGCAAGAGTGTTATAACACCACAGGCATTAATGGAGGAAATGATATTTTTCTAGCTTGCATGAGCTATCAGCATTATACCTCTTTCCAGTGAAATATTATTTTAAAAATACTTCAGGTTTGGTGGATGTTGGAGGAAGCAGTTTGGACCCCAGCTCTTAATCTTGAAACTGCAGTTTGCAGCTGCAGTAAAACATGTTGCTGAAGTGCGGTTGTCACTCCGTGTTGCACTGTCAGACAACAAGGATCTGGCTGTGAAGGATGGCTCCTGTGATGGTAGAACTGTGAGCTGTGTAGGCAAAGAGGGCAAAAAGCAAGATGGGGTATGGGAAGGGAGATAAGGGAAAGACAGAGCTACAAAGTGAGAAGTGCATGGTGGGAGGAATGCAGCTGATGTGCAGAGAAAAATGAGAGGGAGCAGCGGAGCGGAAGGATGTTAAAACAGCAGAAAAAGTACAGGTTTGCATTGCGGCCCTCCGAGAGGCCAGAGCCAGGTCCCTGCTGTGCCAGGGCTGAAACTTGTGCTACAGCAGGTGAGCCAAGTACCTTGAAGAAGTTCCTCCTTCTTTCTGGCTCATGCTCTGTCTCGGTGCAGCAGGAGAGCTTTCCTCCTCTGTTTACTGTCAGTTGCTCAGAGATCATCGCTTACATCACTTTCACATACACTTTCCTCTGGGCGGATAAGCAGTGATAAAAGCGCTTGTTTTATTTTGGTGCCTTGACCTGAGTGATTCACTCAAATAAGCTGATAGCGCCTAGAAGGCATGGTTAAACAGCTATGATTGATTAAACAGCAGTGATGGCTCCAGCTCCACACGGCATGGACATTTCTTTGCACTTTTTAAATCCTCATCCTGTTGAAAGCTGGTGTGTCATCTAAACTCTTTCATGGGGATTTGCCAAAGTGCATAAGAGTCTATCTGAGAAATGCTGTGCTTGGGTTATTTTTTTAGATCAGGGGTGCAGTGAAGAAACAGCTTGTCTAGTTGTAAATATACTGTCCTTGACAGATGTGAAATAAGCCTACTGATTAAAATAGCTGCCTAGTTCCCAGTTCAAGATCTTACTGTATAACATCAGCGTTTGGCTGCCCTTCTGATAAACTTGGAGAAGGACTGATTTCCATTTTGCTCCTTTCAAAAGGGGAGAGGTTGCAGGGTTGTCATGCATCAGGAATGCACCGATTCTAAGAATTTCTAAACAAGACCCACTGCATCGTGGATGGCAGAGGGAGCCGGGATTTATGGGGAGATTACTTGGTTAAACGTAGCCTGAAGGAATGAAAAATGAGGAGCCCAAAAAAGAAATTTGTTGAATATCTTGGCAGTGAAATTGAGTGGCCTGATTTATGAGCAATACCAAATTATCTTTCGGCAAAGAGATTTCTGAGAGTGATTTTTTTTCAACCCACACACACCCTTTGGAGGGGAAGCTCTTGGTGAGATGTATGGTTGTACCTGTTGCTCATGAAACACGATGGGACAGGCTCTTTTTCTCTATACGGCTAGGTGGAGTGCTTGGTGGAGGGTCAGCCACCATAACAGGGGCATTGGTGCTTTCTTGTCCTCAAGCCTTCCTTGACTAGTGGCTGTAGAGGACGGGAAGGAGGGCTGGCTGAAGGACGCAGAGCCCTGGGGGTTCCTGCTGCAGAGGAACAGCAAACTGGGGGGAACAGAGATGCTAGAGGTCCCTGCTGAAGCTGAACGGGTGTCTCACATGTTCACAATCAGACTGGGAGGATCAAAAGGTGTTTTGATCCCTTTGCTATGGCATGCATTGCCAGAGGGACAGTCGACCCTCCCATGGCTGATGGGGTCCCTTCCAGGTGCTGTCCCCAGTCATACACAGTGTCTGGCATAGCCTGAGACAAGTGACCATGAGACTGCAGGGGTTAGAGGTGTCAAGTCCCAGCCAATGTGTGTAAACGTTGCACATGAGACCATGGCTTTTCTGGAGTCTCTAAGACTTCTGCTATTGCCTTTAGTGGAATCCTTAATATTCCTGTGATGACTTTTGCATGCGTGTACACTGGCATACGTGTATATGTGAATCCAAGAGCCGCGCAAACCTGCTTTCCATTGGCAAAACGTCCTGTAGGTGCCAGTTCCTCTGAAATTTTCCATTCAGCTATCTGCACAAATTTAACGCTGCTATGTCTCCAGGAGTCTTGTTTTTGCCCATGTGAAGCTAACTGTCTGTAATGAAGTCATGAGTTATTTGACTAAAATAAGAACTCAGACTTCAAAATAAGAAACCCAAAACCAAACCCACAGCTATTTTTTTCAATTGCTAAAAAAAAAAATCATATTTCCTTTTTAAATGAATCTCTCACCACTTAGTATGAACTTGCAGTTCTGCAACACGGAGAGCTTTTTTCAGCAGATGCTAAACCTGAAGTTGGTGGAAGATCTAAGCAAGTGGTTAAAGGTGAGCTTGTGCTCAGCCACTTGCTGAACTAGGACAGAGCATTCAGTGTTTTCCTGAGTTATATCTTTTGTTTCAAAGGAAGGACCTTTGTTTTGCCAAATTATTGATTTCTGTTTTGCTGTGTGCTGGGAGCTCAGGATTAATCCTGTTTGGAAGGAAGCAGAGAGGAGGGAAGGCTACACTTGGGAAAAGCTATTTTCAGTAGCTCTGTTTTCTTTAACCCCATTTTCCTAATTATGATCAGCTAATGCTGACAGACTGGTTTACAGAAATTAAACCCCATTATATGGTACAAACAAGTCAGTGGGGCCTGGAGTTGGACCCTACTTTAACATAAGTAAAATAAAGATCCCCTGTGGTTTTTAATTCCTTTTTATTTAGTTACTTAATTGAACCTGCACTGTTCTTCCTTTGTAATTGATTACCGCACAGAAAAGGTAATGAAACAGAAAACTTTATTTTCTTCCCAGTGATTTTTATGGTTATCATAGAAATGGTTTTACTGCTTCCTTTTGGAACATAAAAATTCTCAGTATGGGCAAAGAGAAGTCAATGTTAGTTAATTGAGGGCATTTACATGGTTGGAAGATTGAAAGTTGTAGGGATTTTGTTGTTTGTTTGGGTTTTTTTGTTTTGTTTTGTTTTGTTTTTTTCCTCTGGTAAATCAGCTCAGATTTTTCAGAATGAGATTTAATCTGGCATTTTTTTGTCCGTTTCCTTTTTCAAAGCTGAATGTGCAAAGTCTGGGGACCTGGTCCAAAACCTGCTGAAGCCAAATGGGAATTGTTCCATCACTTTGGATCGTGCTTTAGAAGCACATATTCAAGACATATTTATATAAGTATACACACACACACAGATGCCTATCTGCTCCAGATGCTATTTTTCATAACTAGGATTAATGTCTGAGCAAGGTAAGGAAGGAAAAATTATTTGAGGGTTTGTTTTTTTTTCTGTATTTAAAGAAAAGCTGATGTTAGTTACCCATTCTTTTATTTCCTTGAAATCTCATTCCTCTCATGCTCTGTTTCTTTAATCTGTGAAGTTTGGTTTTCTTCATTTTGTACGTGTTCCCCCTTTGCCTCTTCTTCCTTTTTATTTGGGTGTCTCAGCTTCCTCTGCCAGGGCAAGGGTCTCAGCACTGCACCTGGCTTCCCTACCCTTCAGGAAGCTGTGGGTATTTCTCAATGGTGCACAGAGCTGGCTGAGAGCTGAAGGGCTCTAGACTGAAAGTATAAGGAGCTGCCAATTTTCCCCACCCCTTGCCTTTGTGCATACAGCTTTTTGCCTTGAAGCAACTTTAATAAAGATTATGTAGCAACATGGTGTTGGCATAGCATGAGCAGCATTATTCCATCTGTTTCTAGAGAAAATGTAAAAACGTGTTAGTGTAACATTCAGGTTCCAATTCTCAACAGTTAAAAATCAGGCAGTGCTGGAGTTACAGACTACTTTTCAAAGCTATTTAGTGATTTTCATTGCCTTTGTTTTTCTGGAACTCGAGTTCAGATGTCTTTAAAAAAAAGTCTCGTATTTGAAAAGCTTTGAGCACCTATCCTTGGAAACGAAGGATCTGTTAGCTATTTCAGTTGGGCAGCCAAAATTATTGCTTCCTGTTGATAGTGTTGCAGAGCTGATGTTTTAAAGAGTATTTAGTCTCTCACTGTAGAGATGAATGAGAGCTGTAAAATTGTATTTGCAAACATTCATCTTAACTTCTATAAGAACTAACCTTACATTAGGCGGAGGTCTTGAGCACGCTAACATCAGTATTTTGCCAAACTCAAACTGGTATAAAAAAAGAGCTTTAAAAGGAATGTTCATTGCTTTTCCAAATCAGGGCCATAACACCTATGTTTTAATTTGATTTTTCATGTGAAAAATTGTCAAGATATATCAGGCAGAGTTTTTACTATACATCACATTTTAAACAGTGATGATAAAATATCCTGTCAGTAATTGTGGTTATTTGTGCCAAAAAGTCTCATTTTAAGATTTATGCTGGTACAGTCAGGAAACAAAGCAATGTAGCATGTGGCTTCCTGGCATTCATACCTAGTGCAAACAGCTTTCACTGTCAGTGCTGCAAACTCAAAACAGTGTTCACAGGGAGATATCCATTGACACAGAACAGTGTTGAAAAAAGATATGATCCTGTACAAACAGGTGATGAAGGAGTGAGCAAGAAAAGGTGCTTTGCTGGTCCTGATACTATGAACAAGGAAGAGCTGGTTGGCGACACCACGTCAAGTTGGAAGCAGCCTTGGCTGCAGTGACCGTGAGACTGTGGAGCTGAAGGCCCTGAGGAAAGGGAGCAGGGCAATAAAAGCATGACCAGAGCCCTGGATTTCAGGAGAACAAAATGCAGCCTCTTCAGAGATATGCTTGGAAGGATCCTGTGGGATATGACCCAGAGAGAAGAGGGGTGCAGGAGAGATGTGTGTGCAGGAAAGGACCATCCCAAAGACTGGGAAATCAAAGCAAAAGTGGCAGGAGAACTGTCTGGATGGACAAGGAGTGCCAAACTGAATTCAGACAAAGAAGTGTATGACATTGAAGCAGGAGCAGGTGACCCAGGAGGAGCGTAGAGATGCTGTCCAGTGTTGCAGGGGTGCAGGTGGAGGTGGTGTCTCCATCCATAAAGACATTCAAAACCCAACTGGAAACAGTACTGGGCTACCTGCATTATCTGACTGTCCTTGAGCAGGGAGGTTGGACAACATGACCTCCAAAGGTCCCTTCCGACCTCAAACATTCTGTGAGTGTGTAATTTGCTAGTCTTCTATTTAAATAATAATGATTTCATAGAGCAGAAGAGATACCATACAACAGGTGAGTCCCCACACATCACGGTTATTAAATTTGTAACAGTACATAGGGAGTTCAGAACAAGACTATTTTGAAGGTTTTTTTTGTGAAAGCTCTTTAGTCAATATTTCTAAAAAACCAACTCATATTGTGAATGGTCTGTTAACAAAACTTAGATTAATTATGTAATAACTGTGATTAATGATTCAAGCAACTCTGCTACTGTGGATGTACTAACATCTGTGGCCTTTGTTTTGGTCCCCCATCACCAGCAAAAATGGGTTGAATTCAAGTGGCTGACTCCTAGAAAAGTATTTAAAGTTTTCTGTAATAGTTAGATAGTTCAAAGCCTCTTTCACATTCATCTTTGGAGTGTTATTGTATTAAGTCTCTCTTAAAAAGAAAAAAAATCCATCTTTTTAGTAGATATTACACAAAAGTAGCAGAGAAAGAAATTTCTTTTAGGAAAGAAATTATATTTATGCTAGGTATGGATAACACGCTCAACTCAGAGCAACTACAAGTAAATGTTATCACATCCTTTGATGCATGTAATACATTCAATGTAGATTGTACTGCTTATCCAAAAGTACCTCTAAGTAGCATGAGGTTCTGAGATGGTTTTAATGGTGGCTGCAGGGGGGTTGCTGTTTTTTTACCCTTTTATTTTCTTCTGGATCTTAGGATAATTTACTGTGGATACCGTAGTAAACCAAAATAAGAGAGAAAAAAACACTGTTTTATGATGGCTGCTGTGCTGTCTGATATGATTTCTTGCAAGTAAATTCAGGCATGTGCAGAGAAGCAGGCTCTCTGTTCGTCCTCACCCTTTTTGTGAACATGGCTCCACTTGTGCTCCCTGCCACTGAGTGCACGAGCCAGCAGCATCCCCAGCAGTTTTGGGCTGGCCTTCAGAGACCAGGGTGGACCAGCTCCCCAGCCCTTGGCAGTGCTCCTCTGCGAGGGAGGCCCTGGGGGACCGTTCGCATACCCCCGACTGCTGGAACTGGCTGCTCTCAGATCTGCATTTTTTTTTCATGAGGTGTGACTCATCAGAGCTATCTAGCTGAAACCTCATAAAAATGGCTTTTCTAGAGCCATGGAAACCACAAGATCCCATTATGAGCCGTTTTACTTTGGGTGACTGATGGAAGGTCAGAAGTAATCATACAAGAGGAAATCCTTAACTCTCAGATTCCCTTTTCCCTCTTTAGTGAAAACAAAGCTCCTCAAAAACTGAAATCCAGCTCAGATGGGTATTCTTTGTACACACAGTGCTAGTGCCTGGCTAGATGACTGCAGACTGCCAGATATCTGTTCAAGTTTCTTGGTTTTTCTTCCCACAAAAACTACTTGCTGCTTACGAGATACATTGCAGCTACTTTGAAGATCTCAGAGCAGGGGGTTTTTTGTTTTGTTTTTCATTTCCTTTTGTGATTTTATAAATTATATAAATGAAAGTGGTAAGGAGCAAAGCACTAAGGTTGCAGACTGGACCCCTGAGCAGATAAGCAGACCTCCATGGCCAGACAATAGAGTAAGTCGGTGAAGTCAGTGAAGCCCCGTTCTGCCGTCAAAATTGCAGAGCTGGGACTCAGAAAGTCTCACTCATTAATTTAATTGTAGCAAATAAAGAAATTGAGAGGGTGAGAGGGCAAACAGACACAGAAACACACTTTTGAGCTGACAAGAAATTGAGCTGCATGTGCTGTTGACCCTATTAATGTAAGTGATTCAACATGGACCAAGATCCAGACCTGTGCAGAGCTCTTGTATAATTAATGTGAGCAGTATGCTGAAAAATGTAGAAGCATGGGGACTCATAAGGAAGGGCTGGGAACTACACTTATGGTTGGTAGGATGGGCAATGCATGACTGGCAAGTGGTGGACTGTGGAGCATCATATGCACTTTAATTATCGAGTGCTTTTTAATGCCTGTTGGGAATCTATTCAACTTAAGTCAAGGTAGTAGTTTTTATATGTGTATATATATATACACAGAGTCTGCAGTGTAATGGGGTCTGCGTTGTGCTTAGTATTGAAGGAGGACTATTGCTGGGGTCAGAGACCTGAGCAGCCAAAACTTCACCGAGTGACCCCGAAGTCAGCATGAGCATGTGTAATACAATGCGAAGGACTGTATGTCATGTTTTTCTGCCTCTTTTCCCATATTGCTTTCTCCACATTGTTATATGTTTTCAGCTCAGTGCAGGCCAAATGGAAAATAGCAGATGGCTCATGGACTGGACACCACTGGCGACACATTTACCTCATGTCTGTTAGCCGAGTGCTACTGACTGAGATCAATGGCTCCACCTCAATTTACAGCAGCAAAGTGTCTCGTCTTGCTTGGATCTTCTTGAAAAATGGCACGCCTTCTTCTCCATGGTCTCATTTTATGAAATCTGCAGGAGTGTGCCAAGCTCACCCATGGCTTACCTCAGAGCAGATTTAGGGAAGCTCTATACAGCATAGGTAAGTGGAGTTAATGTTTTGTTTTATTTGTTGGTTTGGAGGGGGTTTTTTTTTTAGTTCCTCATTTGCCTTTTTGTATAGAAAACTTCTAAAAATGGCTTATAATTGCAGGTGAGGAGATAACCGTTAGGGACAAATAAATGCCTGTGTAGCTCCTCCCAGCCACACTCTGGGGGAATTTAGGAAGCTATGTAACCACAGGGATGTTTCTTTTCTACCTCAAGTAGCTGGTGGTATTGTAGGATTCATTTTCTGGAATTTGGCCAAAAATGGTTCTAAGAAGTTTCCCTATGGCAAGGGCAGAGAAGTGAGGCTACCAACTCCTGAAACTTACAGCTACTGACTCAGGGGGACCCCATCATTCAGAATGAGACATGGGCTCCCCATTAGCTTCCTGGTGTTGTGCCTGGCCCCTGGGTCATCCAGAGAAATCCTCACCAGGCAGCATTGTCCCAGGTCTGAGAAACAGCTCCCCCTTCCAAGCCCAGTGCCACAGCCAAAGGGGGTCACCAAACTGGTGAGGTCTTGGGGATACTGTGAGAAAGCTGTGAGTCACAAATATAGTTTTGTGTAGCATCACTTTGTATAGATTCCCATTTAGGACTGTATAAAAGCAAAGGTTGTGCCATCTCTGAGGACACACATGATGAAACTCGGGAGCTTCTTCTAAGGTTGCTGCATCTTCAAACAAGCTGACTAAATGAAAAGAGCATTATCAGAGGGTCTGAGTCCTTTGGAGGTCCAGCTGTCGTGCTGTTTAGCATCTATGTACTTTGCTTTAGTTTCATTAAGTAAGGAAAGGTGTTGAAAACAAAGGAAATGAGCTCAAGTGATCCTGTGCTGGATAAATTGAATATACTGACAGACTAGAGGCAAGGGCAGGCTCCCCTGACTAGAGCAATATACAGCTGATAGATGTGATGAAATACACAAATGCTTCTGTCCTGTGGATTTTACTGGAGGTAAGATGTTTCCTGCCTGTGACAAGTGATGAGAAGATTTTTTTTTTCAGGTTTCTTATTGTAAAATCTTTCATAATGCAGATGTCTTCTGCATGGTCTTTGGTACCAGCAAAATAAGTATCTCTTAGAAGCCTTGGAGAGAGACATAAGAACATTTTTTATGGAGATAGGTGACAAGTGTTCCACAGGGGTTGGTATTGGGATCAGTGTTGTTTAACATCTTTGTCGGAGATATGGACAGTGGAATTGAGTGCACCCTCACCCAGGTTTGCCAATGACACCAAGCTGTGTAGCACGGTTGACATGCTGGAGGGAAGGGATGGCATCCAGAGGGACGTGGACAGGCTTGAGAGGTGGGCCCATGCAAACCTCATGAAGTTCAACAAGGCCAAGTGCAAGGACCTGCATGTGGGTCGAGATAATCCCAGGCACAAATACAGACTGGGTGGAGAATGGATAGAGGGCATCCTGAGGAGAAGGACTTAGGGGTATTTGTTGATGAGAAGCTCAACGTGAGCCAACAATGGGCGCTTGCAACCCAGAAAGTCAACCGTGTCCTGGGCTGCATCAAGAGAAGCATTAGCAGCAGGTCCAGGGAGGTGATTCTCCCCCTCTACTCTGCTCACGTGAGACCCCACCTGCAGTACTGCATCCANCAGGTTGCCCAGAGAAGCTGTGGATGCCCCATCCCTGGAGGTGTTCAAGGCCAGGCTGGATGAGGCTTTGAGCAACCTGGTCTAGTGGAGGGTGTCCCTGCCCATGGCAGGGGGGTTGGAACTAGATGATCTTTAAGGTCCTTTCCAACCCAAACCATTCTATGATTTCCTAGATGATCCCTGAAGTCCCTTCAAACCTGGTATTCTGTGACGATTCTCTGATTTCAATAAAGTAATGACAAGCTCTATTCCTTTCCCTATACGTTGCTATTGATCCTCTTAATGGCCACCCTCATTTATTGTCTTCCTTTTTGCAGTACCAGGGGAGCACTGACTGGGCATTCCTTAATATTTTAAGCCTAGAGGTTATGTAGCTAACTATAAATGTAGTTATACTTTCTTTGTCTTGTTTCTGTTGTTCTACTTTTCCCTGGGTGGGAATTCCCTATAAGAAAATCATCAAAGTTAATAATTCTGTCCCATTCTGTGGTGATAAGTCCCAAGGAGAAAAGTAGTCTGCATCATTTTTAGTACAGAACTAAAAGACTGAATCTGGGGATGCCAAAAGATATGCCAGCCTGTGCTGGAGGTAGAATTGATCCATTCAAACCTGAGTCAAAAGGGGCTTAAAGTTTCTATGAAACAGAGCTTAGATACTGCAGTCAGCATTTTGACTGGCTGTAGAAGTAACTGCTGTCAATGAGACATACTGTGTGGTGAATGTATCCATTCAAAATCCTAGTGCAAATACTGAGTATTCGAAGACTTAAAGTAATTGACATCCTGCCAGGAGCAGAAATGGGGACATCATCAAGAGAGACTGTGAATTGGATCTTTTTGTGGGACATTGATTTACAGTCTTCAGATTGGAATATCAATAAAAGTGACTTAGAAATGGTCTCACAATGATGGGAGAATTTTTGTTGGAACAAGGTGTGGGTGTAAATGTACACATAATACATATAGCAGCTGAATGGAAGATAATCTGGTTAAAATACTGATGTGAAGATGAGGTAAAAATCTATCTTCTTGCCTAGCTGTTTTACATGAATGAAAACACAATAATCCAGAGACTATTTTACAAAATTATTTCCTAAAGTCCTACCTTGCCTCAGCCTTTTCAGACTTACCATTCATGTAAAAAGGTGGAAAGTTAACTCATTAGGATTCTGAATATCAAATTTTACCTTGGCCTTTCAGGTAGCTCGTGCAGGAAAATTGTACATGACTCTAAGGACTACTGCAATAAAAAATAGCACAAGTCCAGAGTGAATATATAATTTTTTTATATAATATCTCACAAGCTGCTGTACATTGGCATTCATCAGCTGCTACCTGAAGAGGTGATTTGATAGGCATTTGCTTAAGATCCTAGACGTAATCACCAGACACGGGTGAACCAGAGCTGCCCTAAGATATAGCAAGAAGCAAAAGCATTAAAGACGGTAGGTGTGCTCTGTCCATCTCTGGCTTGGCAGAATATATAACCCAGCACTACCCATAGCTGACACAGTGTAAGTGCTCATTGGAAAACCTGGCACATATGAGGTCATTTTGGCTTTCTGTGCAAACACCTGTCATACAACATGCACAAGGAACTGGACAGAGCTTTTTTAATCTTGTGAAGTGCAAGAGGAGAACAGACATGAAGTTGTGCATGAGAGATATTTTTCACTCTAGGTGAGCAAGTGTTAGACAGGAAAGAACTTTGAAGTTGTTATTTATTGAGAAGTTTATGTGCTGTCTGTTTCAGTGGATGCTGGGGATGATAAAGTCAAGCTCTCCTCCCCTTTTAAAAAATGGGGATGACATAGCAGCTACAGAAATTTTAGCACTGCTTGGGTACTGGGTACTAGCAGCATACTTCTGCACTGGATCTCACAGTTGGACAAATGGGGAGTGTACTTTCTGGTTTTGCAGAGAAGGATCATGGTTTACTCTCCTGCTTTTGCTTGGCTGGCCAGCAGGTGAATTCAGAGTGAAAAGATCAACTCAGGAATTAGAAGGACATAAAGAGTTCAAAATAAAGGTGAGTCAATGTTCACAAAAGTGGTTGGTTTTTTGTTTGTNCCAGTGTCCCTGGTTACTGAAAGCCCCATTTTGTAATCTGGCTGAAGTGAGCTTCAGGCTGTGCCCCTCCCTCCAGCCACAAACAGGTATCTGCTTTGGCAAGGATGTAAACATACAGTTGCTCATGGGAACAGTACAGAATTTCTTTCCCCACTCTTAACTTTAGTGTGGAAAATCTGGCCCTAAGCATTACATTTAGAGTGCAATGGTTTAGCAATACATGGGGATTTGAATCCTGATGCAAGTCATTTAAACAGGTGCCACATCATATTAACTGCAAACAAGAGGCTTGCTGCACCACCTATCTGTTTGCATTAGTCAAAGTTAATGAGTTATTTGTTTATAAAGGTATGTCCTCCAACATCTGTACATTCTGCTGGAACCTTTTCAGACCATTCAACTCAGCAGAAGCATAAATCTGGCCATCACCAGTGGAGGTGGGAAGCAGGAGAAGGGTACTGGGACAAGTTTTCTGTGCTGCTATTTTTACAGCCCGTTTAACAATTTCTCCCTGTGTTGGACTGCAGCACTATCTGGTCACTTTTCTGTGCACTTATCCTGCTATCAACCCAGCAGCACCTGGGTTTTGCTTCCCTCTGGTCAGTAGTCTTACCTACTGTCACCTATACACAATATAGAATTTTTGTCTGGTTTACTATGTGCTTCTTTTACATTTCTGCAAAGTTAACAAATTTCTGATCTTAATTTTAAGTGAGTGCGCTTAGTCTTTGTGCCATGCTTAGAGAAAGGGAAGAAGGGATTGGTTACTGAATATTCTCTAACACCTTTTTGAATTTGGCCTGCAATAGTCTTCAAACCTACAGTTTTCTTTTCCAGGGTTTATTTACCACTAATATTAACAAAGCAGGCAAGACCAGTTACATTGCTCTTTATAAAGACTCTACTATTTGTTGTTTGTTTCTTTCAGCATTTAGCAGATTCACAGATACTTTTTTGCTTTCTTCTGTCTTGTTTCCTGTCATGTCCCCAGGACCGCAGGGCAGGGCCCTCCTGTCCTAAAGGTCTCCACCCTCACTGTGATGGTGGAGAGAGAGGCCAGGGGAGGCATCCAGTGGGGACGAAAGCAGAATAATGACACACAGAAGAAGAAATTGCGTGGAACGGGAGGCCACCGGGGTACTTGGTGCCCTTATTGCACCTGCCTGTACTACTCCACCCTCTCCTCTGCTTTTCCTTGTGACAAATCTGCTGCATAAAGACCAAGGTAAGAGGAGATGAAGAAGCCTGTGATTGCATTGGAACAAAGAAGAGGTAGCACTGGGCTTTCCTGAGAAGATGGGAAAGCCCATGGCACAGAGGAGTAGGAGGTAAAAGCAGTAGAGGGTGTCCAGGTGCTGCCCTGCAGAACAGAGACTCCTAAAGCTACCGGTCCTACAATATGGAAAAGTTCAGTGGTAGTAGAACAGGGCCAAAGACTTTTTTTAAAAGTATATATGTTCAGATTTAAATGGCCTGACAGAATGCCTCCAGTCCTCTCTGAAATTAGTGGCAGCCAAGGGGACACAGTGCTAGGCAGGACCAAGCCAGTGCCATATACATCCTGGGCAAGGGACACTATCTTCTTCTCCTTGGTACTAGGCAGGGGGTGGTCTGGCCTGGGGGTTTGCATCTGTCACACATAACGCTGAAGGTACTGGTGCCTGATCAGGGATGCTGTATTTGCCAAAACTTTCAGGAACACACTCTCTGCTCAGGGGAGGGAGAGAGGGTAGACATTTGCCAGGAAATCTTGGAGAGGCTTTCAAGCAGGGTGTCCTGGACATTCCCTGATTTGTCTCTTGATGTGTTTTATATCCTGTGTGTGAACAGAAGAGCTGTTGCACATGTAAACAAGCTATCTGTAATTTGGTCTGGGCTTTAGGAGGGAGGCTTAATCTCTGAGAGCTGAGCCTGGACTCACAACTCCTCTGCAGTGTTGCCCTCAGGCTTGACAGAATGAGGAGCACCAAAACCAGGTTTTGTTATCAAAGCAAAAATGCCACTTGGTGCATGCATACAACCACAACTATGCGTATGTAGTCCCTTGTCAGACCAGTGCTGTCACTTTGCATTCCCTTGTCCAGGGCTCAGCCTTGACAGGACTTGGGAGAGGCAAGGAAAACTCTGGTAACAGCAGGTCATTCACTGTAATGGCAGCTGCCTTCATTTTTCAGCTCCAAACTTCACACTTTGTTGTTGTTTCTAAGACCACAGAAGAGATGAATCAGGCCAAAATAATCCAAAATCACCCAATGTGCTTATCTTTTGTTGGAACTCTTGGAAGTAGCCCATGAACCACAGAAGTTGAAACAAGTTAATTTCAGAGCTTGTCATTCATCTTTGAGTTTCCTGACTTCAGAAGTCGGGAGTTGGATTTTATGATGTCTTTCACATAGGAGCGCTCTGTGATTTCATTTACTCTAATGCTTTCAATGAAGTTTTGATCTTCAAGTGAAAAGTTCAGTAGAATGACAAGTGACTGCACCTGGTAGATCAAAATCATCTCCCATTTTAACGTTCAGTTCTTTGACTTGGCTGTTATGATCATGTATATTATTCTCACTTGTGTCTACTGATATTTGGATTCAGAGAATGCTTCAGCCTGACAGGCAATGCAATGACTGCTTGCCATCTGGTTTCTTCTCAGATACTGGATGTGGCAGCATCTTCTTGTCATGATTATTGCCTGAACCAGCTATGAAGTTAAATATTTCATTATGATGATTTTGAGACTTGCACTGATCTTCTATGGATTCATAACTGAAGACATCACAAAACAAAACAAACCTCCCCCGAACAATTGTGTGCGTCTAAATCACCTACATATGTTTCTTTTTCCCAGTTATGCATGGGTTTCTTTTTAATGACTCTTGGCATGACAGAAACCATGCTGGTGGCATTATTGGTATTGTTAGCCTAGAATGTTTTCAATAACACTGAGTTTGTTGGGACAGAGTGTGAATTAGTTGTCAGTTCTTGAGAAGTCAAAATTTAATTGCTGATCAAATGTTTAAAATATGACTAGTATTAGTGACAGCTTTCCATATAAATTCTTTCTTGTGACCATTAGGCAAGAAGCCAGAAGTTGGCAGTGCAGCCGCTCTGCTCAGCAGCCACAGTTTGGAAGTCAGCTCCAGGCTTCTATTCTGGACTGAAATTCTCATGTTTTTCAGAATTTTTAATTTTTTTTGTTTTAATTTTAGCAAGAAAAACTGAAAATAAGGTTAGGCCAACCGGAAATAAATCTTTCCCTGATTTTATTTTTCCAGGATAGCTGTCAAGCTGACTGATCAGTTCTTATGCAGCTATGTCTGTTGTGTTCTATATAAATCTATAATTCTTACCAGGCTGTTCTCTATCACTCCACCTTCTTTCATAGCCATTCTAAAATGGGCATGGAATCAAAGTACTTTTTGCAGATGTCTCTGCAAAAAAAAAAAGTAGACTTTTACCTGTGAAAGAAGCAGAATTTTTTACTGAGTTCAGCTCCAAATATACTGTATTTTTACAGATTAATCTATCCTTCTTTTCTATTTGTGTTGATATTATCAGCCCATGAGTACTGGTTTTCCCTTCTTCTGACTTGCACATGCCTCTCTTGACAATGTAGTGTGCAAACTGATTAGTCACGCTCCACTGAAATACTGTTAATCTAATAGATAGGTCACTGTTAGGGCAGGGAAAGGGGGGGAGAAGGAGAGATTTACTGTGGGAAGAAACACTGGCACTATATAGGAGCCCACTGGTGGTGGGGAGTGGAGGGCAGTGATGCTTTCCACTCCATCAGCACACTAAGGTCAGAACTTTTCTTCTGCAGCTGTGGGGGGGAAAAAAAAATAATCCAGGATTAATGATGTCAGATCTCTTAACACGCAGAGTTATGAGTTCAAGATAGACGTTCCCAGGATAGCAGATAAAATGGGTCATTTGTCTATACCAGTATGGCAGTTCAAAGGTTCTTCAACCTCCCCAGCCAGGACCTTTTGCTTACTCTGAAAGCAAAATGTGAAACCTGCTTGTTCCAGTGGCTGGCAAAAGAGCCTGACCTATGGCCCCTGTAACCTTCCACTTCTGTGCTCAACTTCTTGGCAGATTCACAGAAGTATCCCTCTGAAGGTGTGCACCAGAGCGGGTTGACCCCTCAAGGCCCACAGAGTCCTTCTTCAGAGCAAATTCCTTTCTCCTTTTGCTGGCTAAGTATCTCTCTGTGCTCATTTCTTTACCTACACTGTCATCGTCTGGAATTTGCCTTCAAGTTAATCACATCAGTTAATGTTTGTAACATGTTTGAATAACCTGAATTACTACAATTTGCTATTATATCTTTTGTTTTCTTCCTGATATTCTCTCCAAGTCCAGATCACAGGGCACACACATTTCCCTCTGTAGCCTATTGTCTTACCTCTGAACAACTGATCCCTGTTTTCAGCTTAGTCGCTGCCTGTTTAACTCCTGTGTTGCTGGAAATACGTTGTGGAACTGGGGAGTGTTAAAAACTTAATTGCTTCATATCCTAATTATAGTACTAGCTTTACGTGTGCTTGTAAAGGCTGATGTGTTATCTTCTGATAGGCAAAATCTATCCCTCTCTTTCCTTCCCTTCCACCTAGCTGTCTGGTGGCCACAGATACCTCAGGATCTTCTGTGTTTTTTCCACCGGAGCATCAGAAAAAAGCAGGAACCTGCCAAATGTGGGTAAAGTTTTGGGATGTGAATTTGTGCTTGAAGCTTCTTTGGAGCATGTATGAACTATTAAAGGAGGGGTTTGGTTTTGCAGTTTCTTTTTCTTCCTACTGCCAAAGACTCCTAGTTAGGGGAATTTTTTACAGGACTTAGGCAAAGGCCACGTCAGTGACAAATATCAGGTCCTTGCTCCAGAGCATGTGGTTCAGAGTTGCCTGTTCAAGGATCTTATAAGCATACAATTGCAAACAACAGCTTTTGCTTTGGAAACAGACCAACTATTTTGCTGAAAATATTAAAAAGAAAAATTCAGGCTGGACAGAGCCACCAGGATAAATTCAAAACAAGTGATTACAACCTGGCAAAAGGAACAAAATGAGAGGAGGCATAGCTGAGTAACCAGGCTCTGTGATATGAAAGAAATTGGTTACAAAAGTGCTTATTCTGGAATGCCTGAAAACATCCAACTGTAAGAATCCAGCTAGGCCAGAGGGGCAAAAACCCCGTGCTTTTGTGGTGGTTTTGCTTCCTGAGGGACAGTTCTGCAAACCCAGCCTGGGACCTTCTTCCATGCCGAGGGTCCCAGCCCACATGTAGCCCAGACCCTCTCCAGCAGGACCCTCCTGCCCTGCTGAATCCACTCACACCCATGGGACTGCAGCTGCTCAAAAATTCAAACTTCTGCTTTAATGAAAATCTTGAGTTAATTTCTGCTGGAGAACAAAAGCTCACCAAAGCTGTTCATTTTGGCTCAGTGACCTTTTTCCCCCCCCAAGTGCAGTTGCTGAACTTGAAGCACCTCCAGTGTTCAGGAGAGTACTAGAAGCAGCAAGAAAATGCAGCATGTGCCCTGAAAGGAATGGAAAAATGGATCAGACTGTTCTTAAAAGACTGACCAAAACATCCCGATGAGGCATGAAGGCACTAATGAGTCACACTCCAGGATGGGCTAAATAGTTGCAGAAAAAAGCTTCTTGTTTCAGTTCCCTGCTGGGGCCAGAAAGTTGATTCTTCACTACAACTGGGTTCTTTTCCCTCTTCAGTGAGTTACTAGCTGCAATTTAAGATGAAATAATTCCTTTGGGAAATTATTCCATTTGGGGAAAGAATTATGAAAAGGAAAAGAGATCCTCCTACCCCCTCTCACCGCCTTCATCAAACCAATGAGAATACCACTCAGAAAATTCTGATATCATGAGACATGTTGGCCTTTGCTTCCAATTTTGTTTGGCTGATTATTCTCAAAATGGATTGAGCAGCACCCTTGAGTCTTTTTCTTCCTTTCCTACTGCACATTAGCAAAGAATAAATTGTTTTACTATGAAAGTCAGCTTACATTTCACAGGTGACCTTTTGTCTTTGGCAAAAAGTTTTTTGCCACATCTTTTTGAGAAGGCAGCCTTGCATTATTTATGATAAGCAGTTTACCAGGCATCTCTAGTTTAAATCAAATTCTAGCAAAAATGTCCAGCTTCTGTGACTTGAATTCAGTGCTGTCATGAATGGATATGCCTTAGCCAGGGCAAAGGATCCGTATTTTGGAGCAAAATGTACCAAAAGATGAGGTCAGGACAGAGTTCTGACATCCAGTCAGTCTTCTACATTGCATGAAGTGCTGGGAGGAACTTGTTTGTTCCTAACACTATTGTGATTGTGTTTGTGGTGTTGTACGTATGTCAAGGGCAGAGTTAAAGCTGTATGGGTGAGCACTGTTACCAAACAGCCTTTAGGAAAAAAACATACAACAGCAACCATAACCCCACTGGAATTAAGGCTTCTTTGTAGGCAGAAAGGTATTTGTGACTTTCATTAATATGTCCAGCAATGAGTTCAGTGTACCTGCAAGATAAATTAGATGTCTTCCTCCGTCATCCAGTGTTACAGGAGGCTGTTTTGCTGATACAATGCAGAGAATGGAAACTTCAGGTCCAAGGGCCCAGACTAAAGAGTCCGATTAGCAGTCCTGCAAGGGGCATGTTATTGTGTGGTATTAGGGAAGATGAGTGATGGCTGTGTTTGGGCAGATTGTTTCCATAGTTTGAAAGAGAAATTTGGCTCATTGTCTACCCAGATTTTGTTGTAAGTAATCTGCAAATTCTCTGTAGGTTGAGCTGAAAGGCATTTGAAGTCAAAGAGAAAATGCATGTTGATGTACATTGGATTTTGGTGAGCATCTGCTTGAGAAAGCAGTGGTTTATGATCATCCTGGCCCTGTGGGCTCACCTAATAAAACAGTTCACAATTAATTTGCAAGTTTGGAGTGAGTTCAATCACTCTTTTCCAGTTCATTCATTTAAAAAAAAAATTACGATATAATTACACGCAGAGCAATAGTTCAGTCCAAGAGACTCCTTGAATGCCATTAGGAGACATATTGTATCCAAATGCTGCCAATATTAGCTAAAACTTCAGAAGCCTGAGCCAAACTGAGACACAATTTTTCCTTCCTTCCTCCTATTTTTCACTCTTTTCCCCATCACTGCAACTAAAAATAATGTGCCCTGCTTGCCTCATTTGCTAACTAAAACATGTATACCTGCTTGTTAAGCTGTAATTTTAGCTTCACTTTGATTGATAGCTCAAGTAGGAAAGGTTTGAATTTTCGTCTTGTACAGACATATTCAAATTGCTTGGCAAGGCTGTTAGATGCATTGCCTTTGTAGTCATCGTGCAGACTGGAGCTTCCCCAGTGACTGAAAAAAGTTTAAATCATAGAATCATAGAATGGATAGGGTTGGAAAGGACCTTAAAGATCATCGAGTTCCAACCCGATTCATTAAATGAATTTAATGAATTTTGGGTTCCCTCTCTCTTTCCCCTTTTTTTAAACTAGTGCTTTAATAAAGCACTGGATGTTTTGGAATGGTGAATGCATACCTTCTGAGTGAAGTGCAGCCAGAGCTACAGCTGCTGCTCTCTTCCTATACACGTTGCTCAATAGGCTTGTGGGAACCAACGGAGCAGACCACGGGGACTGCCAGGCGGGACAGCTCTGCTGTTGTTGCTGGCTTGGGCCCAGTTTAATACGTCATGTGTAGCTGAATGTAGGAAAATAGGACCCCTAAAAACCATAATTACTTTAATGTTTGTTCTAATTGTACACTCTGGAGCATCATGTTAATACCTGAGAAAGCAAAGGCTTTTTATTTTTGATGGCTTCATGCCTACTTACAGACAGTGGGTCAAGTGCTTTGCCTCTCTGCTAGCCCATAAAGAGTCCAGATGCTTTGCCAACCATGTGCACTACTGTCCATTGTGGCCTAGTGTACCAGACGTGGAAAGTACTTGTGTGACTTCTAATGAAGTACTAATACTGCTGTGACTGATGATGTTTCTTCTTTGGTAGAGGTGGCAGGGACTGTTTTTTGGAGCAGTTGCCTTGAGTCAAATTCAGCCTGGATAGGTGTGGGGGACTGTTTGGGTATGAAGTCATACTTTGTAAGAAAACCAGAAAAAAGCAGAGAGAGAGAGAGAGAGAGAGAAAAGGCAAAAGACTAGTGGTCCAGACTGAGTCCGAAGCCAGTATTCACTTACTGGTGCTTCTGAATAACTAACGCGAAGTGACTCTGGCAGGATAGAAATGCCCCTACTGGGCCAAGGTAATGGCCTATAGGTGACTGTGGCTAGTAACGAATGTTTAAAGAAGGCACATCAATGTACATCTTTCCAGCAGTCAGAGGCTCTAACCTCAGCACCTGGACCGTCAAGGTCCAGCAGACAGTGAACCTACCCTCCATCAATATATTTCATCTCTTGAGCTCAAGGTAAGCTCTTTGTCACCACAACATCCTGTGGCAATGAGCACTAGGACTAATCCCATTCCCTTTGTCAGATACAGGAATTGCTTGCACATTTAATGGTTTATTGTATGAAAAAAAATTTTCTTTGGCATTTTTTTTAGACTTGCAATCAGAAAGTGTTACCAGACACATAGTGTTTGTGTTACTAGTGGGATGATTTTTTAAAATCAACTTGAAGGCAGGCTTCCACCTAGCTCTGCTGATGAGAAATCTCAATCCACTTGAGATAAAATTAGCTGGGAGATTGTAACCTCTTGTTAGCAATGTGAGTAGTAATATCCTCAGATAGTAAAACCAGATTTGGAAGAGAACATCTGCCCAAGCCTCACACTGTGAAAAACACCCTTTAAAATGAAAAAAAGCTTTAATGGCTTTCACTGAACTGGTCCAGTTGGATCAGAGGGAGCATCTCTGTGTTAGCAAGACTAATTTGTTGCATCTTTTTTTGGATTTGGTTTAGTTTTGTCCTATTTGGGTATGCTTCTTTTTCTTTTAGGTACACTTTGGTCTTCTCTGGGTACACAGTTGATACCTTCTTGCGTGTCTTTAAATGCAACAGCCATGCAAGTAAATATCCTGGTAATAAATGGGTGAAATCACAAGTCAGTTCATTTCCCTGCCCTCATTTATTTGTAATCAGAACATGAAGCCACTCCAGAAAATGCAGAGGAGGCTCTGCTATCCATGGCATGCCATGTCTGCAGTTAGCACGCATTTTAAATCACAGTTCTAGAGTTTATTTATACAGCTAAATGTCATATGTTTAAAAATGATGAGTTTTTCTAAAATAATTTTTTTCCCCAAAGTGATTAATTAATGGAAGGAGACTCATTCCCAGTGTAACAGCCAGATAGAATTATTCCAGGCCTTCTCTTGAAGTCAATTACCTGTTGGAAAATCTGTTCACTCCACCAAGTCAGTCCAAGTTCAATAGCTAGAAATAATGAAAGAAGGGTACATAGCAAGAAACTGTGAATTGTTAATAATTGCTTGTGCATCTCATTGTAACATGTCAGTTAGATTCTAAGACAAACTGTTGTGGGAGTTTAAAGTTAAAAATAATAGGGCTTAGGCAAACAGTGGCTTAGATGTTTTTTCACAGTACAACAGTTTGCTTTTTGTTGATGTGTATAAGCCTTCCTGTAAAAGCAAGTGACAGTGACATTCTTAAAACCACATGCAGGACTTAAGACTCAGTATCATAGTTGTTGACTCTTCAGCTTACCTCAGATTGAATTTAGTGTGAAAGAAAATGGCTGTGCCATCAAGGGCTATCACAAAATTACAATTGCTGATCTTAAAAGTCCTCACCTCAGCTTGTAGGCAGGCAGGCACATGTGGATGCTCTGGTCTCCCAAGAAAGCTTTCTTGTTGCTTCTTGCCTGGTCTATCAGCTAATGCGTTTGTCTAGACCCCATTGGAGCAGGATCAGATGAACTGTATCCACAGTGCTTTGCTGGACTGTGAAGCAGCTCAATATCTCCCCTGATTTAGTTTTGCTCTTTGCTCCCAACTTCCAGAGTTTCATTATGAAGTTATAAAAGCACATTTCACAGTGAGACTTGGCAAAGTGACAGCCAAGAAATGATTTTCCTTAGTAATTTTAAATGCATTGGTACAGTCACTGTTAAGATATTCTAAGAAACAGAGGGTGAGGGACTAAGTATTTAAAAAGCTTGATGTCTCATGTTGATGCTGATGGGGAGATGTCATTTGTCTTTTGTTCATAACAAGATCTGAGATCCAATAATTTCAAAATATTAACGGAATGCTACATAACCATCCAGTGAATATATTGACTAGGGCTGGGACTGCTCTTTTCCAGTGGATTCATAACGTCTTGTCTAATAAAACCAAAAAATCTAATTGCAGATATTTATGCAGTTGACAGACCAGAAGGGCTCCAGTGAAGGAATTGTTTTCTCTGAGTAAATGAAATGCACTTGTAAAACTTTGTAATTACAAACTCACTGAAGGAACTGTTCTGGTCTTCAGGGTAAATACTACAAGATGTACAGGAAATGTGCTGAAAGAGTTGTGTTTTTCCTTTTTTTTTTCTTTTTGTTTACATAAGTACCAAATTTCTGACACAAGCTAACAACAATTCAACCAGGAAATCTAAACTTACACTTGACTGCATGTTATCAGCTCATTGTCCTGGTTTGTCTTTCCACTTAAAAAAGTAAAAGCCGTGCCAGACACCCAGTAACTTAAAATCACTTGGGAGGGGTTTCTTTAGGTTGCACCATGAGGTTATTTGAAAGATGTTTTCAATATAAATTTGAGGCGCAGGGACAAATACACCAATTGTGTTTTCTAGCTTTCCTGTGGAGGAGAGAGGTCCTGTTGTCATAGGACATCAAGTAAAGATCTTTCTAACTATGTGTGTGTGTTATGGCCAGGGAAAATGACAGGGAAAGATGCAAGAGAAGAAGTGGTAGCTGAGAGGTAGCTATTGGTCTTGAAAAGCACCAAGTGGGAGCGAATGGGGTCTGGGCTGGCGGTGGAGCAGCACAGGGAAGAGATAGAAGCACAGGAAGGTTCATATATATTTAATATCTTCAGAGAACCAAAATCCTCACTTCTGCTGTGTGATGTATAGAATAATTTCCTGCTCTTCTGTGGAACTATTCCTCCTTTGTGCTTTTCCTAAGATCAGAATCCAGCCTTGTGTGACAAGTTCATTTTGAGATGTTTTTACCTTTTGTTAAAAATAAACCAGTGCCATTTTTTTGTTTTCTCGTTGTGCCTGTAAGATGGGAAGAACCCTGCTGATTCACACTGCAGTGATGCACAGCAGCGTTTGTTTGTATTCTGAGGAGGAGGAAGTGAAACAATCACACATTCAAAGGAAAACATGCTTAATGAATCCACATACATTAGTTTGCCACCAATAGAGATCCTTAGTAACAAAATGGATCATTACTCATGCAAAGATGATGACTAAAATCTGTAGAATGCATGGTCTCTGCAGTAAGCATCAAGTGAGACAATGCCACACGTATTTCTGTGATTTATGGTGCTCCATTTTCTTGTCTTCTGGGCTTATACCCGATAAGAATGGAAGGAACCAAGACATGGCAAAGACCTCCTTCTGTTTCATTCATCCAGTCCTTTGGTATTGTTTGAAATAAGATGTCTCTGGCAGATGTTATTTGTTTTGAAGCTTTGTTGTTGTTAAAATATATAAGAAATAGACAATGAAGACCACCCGTGGAAAAAAAAAGACTACAGAATATACTTGAATATTCAACTTACTATTTTTAACTGCTTTTCCAAAAGGACTGTGCTTTTAATAATAGTCTGCTTTTGTAAAGCATCTTTCAGATGCAGACTTCAAAATGTGGAAGACAAATTGTCTCAACATGTCTGTGGGATAGGTAAGTACTATTAATCCCTTTTTACAGAGGGAGAAAGCTGAACATCAGAGTGCTGAGAACACTGTTTTTCAGCTTTGGTGTTACAAAAGGACTGAGAGCACTAAGAGTATTGTATTAAATTCCACCCCCTAAGTCTGATCTTGTCTTTTGCCTTTCCAGAAGAAGGTTTAGTATAACTTTATCTTTTCTGGTCATGGGTTATTAGATGGGCAAAGGCAGGGTTGGGTGTGAGATACAGCTGGTCATTCCTGAGATGTACAATGTGTAGCTGAAATTATTTGTAAGCTCCTAAGTTAAACATTTCATACATATGTCAGAATGTGTGTACCCTCTCTTGAAGTTCCTCAGCCTGAAACTGTTTAACTTACCACCATGTTGCTTGTCCAAGTTTACAGAGTGTGGGCAAACTCCCCAAGAACATACAGCCCTATTAATGTTAGTGGGGGTTTTAAACATCATGGGCATGCCAGGCATTGATTGCCGGACACATGTAGTCAGCAACCTTACTTCACCTGGGTTCTCCAACAGATACTTCAGAAATACAAGGGACTAACAAGATGGTTAAGTTCATGATGAAAAGAGAAACCACAGCAGTCTATAAAGGCTAAAAGTCTAAAAACGGTTTTCAGTCCTACTACATCTTGGTCCTTTTATAAAATTGCTTACATTAGTAATTATTTTCTTTGCCCACACTTCTCACCAGAGAAGCTGGGTAACAGGACACAGTAGTTTTGAGTGTTCCTTCTCCAATTCTGGATGCCTAAAAAAGAAGCTCAACATGTTGCATGTTAGTGGGAGGATTTGCCTTGTCTTCAGGAGTTGTCAAAAAAGCTCTTAAGGAGGCAAAGAAAGAAAAACTTGATTTTGAGTGTGTAGTCTCTTTCATGACTGTTTTAGGTGTCTCTAGCACTTTTTAGGAGCTGCGTAAGTCCTTCCAAAGTATGTCAAAACAAAAGCACCAGAAATACGAAGGTGAGCCATTAGCTTGTTAATGCTGCCAGGAGAAAATAAAAGAATTAGCAAACTCTCTGATGGGCAGCCACAGCCAAAGCAAATACCACCCCTGTGGAATTAGATGTGCTGCAAACACCAAAAGCTTGTGATAATGTGACCTTTAAAAACCATATGTTTCATAAATGGAAAAAATGAACTAAAAAGGCTGCTGGTAAAGCGTTCAAGAAGCCAAACTACTCAATTATATGTTAACATTGCACAAACTTTGCCAGCCAAGCCAGGAGGCAGAGCTGAGAGGGGCTCCATGTTTTCCTTTTTATATAAAGCTGCACAAAAGCTGGTAGCCATGGGGAATGCCCGCCATAGGACACGATGACTAGATCTTTATGGTGCTTGTCAAAATTGTTTTTTCCAGTATTGCATTGCCTTTGGTGCCAGCCCTGACCGTCGGCAGTGGGTCCAGTTGCAGCACCGGTGTTTGCCACCACAGGGTGTGGGAATGGGTGGAAAAGCCCAACCAGGGAAATGGAGCTGTGCGTGTGGAAAATGTGCAGCAGTAGGGGGGCACAGATCACTGTCCTTTGCTGCAGAAAGGGTTGTCTTATGCAGGTGCATCTCACCAAAGCAGGTGGGCAAGTGAAAAGAGGCAAGGTGCAGGTAATGGGTTGAAAGGAAGGGGGAAATGAGCAATATGGTGATAATCAACGTGTGGCTTCACAATGCCCGTCTGTGAGGCCGGGGGCTTTGCATGCACAAGCGAGCACAGCGGCTGCAATGTTGCTCCGGCAGGCCATGATAAATGCCAGCTTTGTTAGTGTGTGTGGCAAGTTACTGGGAGCTCGGCGAATTCCTGTGCTTGGAGAGCCTCGCGCTGGGAAGGAGAAATGAGCTGTGAAGTAATAATGATCATAACAGGATTCAATGAGGCAGATGTAATCCATATTTTTTCAGCTGATCCTGGCTTGCAGCACCAACGCTGCTTGACAGACTTGTATTCACAGGGATCTTTTCAAAAGTTCGTTTCAACACTTGAACTATGGTGTGGCTCAGGCTGATCTAGAGGGAAAATACAGATTTTTTTTTTTTCTCAGAAGTCATATTTACAGAAAACTAAAGTGAGGCAAGTACCTCAAAACAATTGTCCATGAGAATTCCCCTTTACTTCATTCTTGTGAGACCCCACTTGGAGCACTGCATCCAGTCCTGGAGTTCAGCACAGGAAGGACATGGACCAGCTGGAGTGGGTCCAGAGGAGGGCCACAAAGATGGTCGGAGGGCTGGAGCACCTCCCATGTGAGGACAGGCTGAGAGGGTTGGGGTTGTTCAGCCTGGAGGAGAGAAGGCTCTGAGGGGACCTTATTGCAGCCTTCTAGTGATTAAAGGGGGCTACAGGAGAGATGGGGAGGGACTCTTGATCAGGGAGGGTAGTGATAGGATAAGGAGTAATGGTTTTAAACTGAAAGAGGATAGATGTAGATGAGATATTGGGAAGATATGTTTTCCTGTGAGTGTGGTGAGGCATTGGAACAGGTTGCCCAGGGAAGCTGTGGATGCCCCATCCCTGGAGGGGTTCAAGGCCAGGCTGGATGAGGCTTTGAGCAACCTGGTCTAGTGGAGGGTGTCCCTGCCCATGGCAGGGGGGTTGGAACTAGATGATCTTTAAGGTCCCTTCCAACCCAAACCATTCTATGATTCTATAACTCTATGATCAGTAGTTTGGGGAGAGGTTTCCCACTCATTTATAAAACCTTTGAGTACCTTTCTGCTCTTCTGGCTTACTGTCAAGAAGCCTTGATAGTGACGAGCTTCTTGCAAATACATATTTGTGGCAAGGCCACTGGAGCCAGAGAATAGCAAATATTTACCCTCTTGTGTCAACAGAAAAGCAAGTGCAAAACTGGCTGTGGGTAGATCAAATTTCATTTTCAAAATAAACATTTGGTGTGTTCTTCCTGCTTTCAACTCAACTTGATGTGTTGATGTGAAGAGGCTGAACTCCCTGCTGCTGCAGCTTGCCTCTGTGTAAGACATCGTTGACCTGTCAAATTCTTTGGGATGCTCAGGGTCCAGACAGGCAGGGAACACATTTCTTCTTCTTCTTCCCCAGTGCCGTCTCTCAAACAATCTCATGCAACTTCTTTGGGGCACATTCCTTTGGATACTCTGGAAATCACCCTGCAGGGCTTGGGCACTTCTGAAGGTGATCTAGAGCTTGCAGATTCACTGCACTTCACTACACCCTTTGGACAATAAATTTCTGCAAGCTATGGTGAAATCACTGTTATTTCAGCAAAACCAAGATACAATATTTACAGCACGCACAGTAGGAAAAACAGTCACAGATATCGATGTGGGATACATGCTTGGACCTTTGAGAATTCATCTCGCTGTATCACCTGGCTGGTGCTCTCCTGACTTACCCCTCACTGAGGGCTTTGCATGCCTTCCCCAGCTGGGCACACAGGTCTCCAACAATTTCCTCTGGCATTAGCTGTCACCAGAAGGAGCAATCCTACCACCTTCCTGCCCCTACCCACAAAGTTCTGCCCTGCCACCTCCTCCATGGTGGCCTTGGACATGCTGGTGGGGTCATACAGTGGTGGGGGTTACACCACTCATCTGTGCTGAGACTTATCTTTATTTTTGTTGTTGTCAAGTTATCTTTCACTGAATCACTTTTTTCGCCCTGAGGACTGTGATGCTGCAGGAATACTTGGGGCGACATCAGCAAAAGGGCAGGTGAGGGGCGGGAATTGGTGGTGTCCACTGGCCTGGGGAGGGGACCACTGGTGTATCCTGGCTTAAAGTCTCTCTAAAACTGTGGCCACACTGTGAGTGTTCCCGCCTGAAGCATCTTGTTTGGAGCCAAGTATTTGGTGTCTGTCTATCAACAGAGATACTTGATACAATTGTCTAAAGGAGTTAGATGCATGTAATCCCTGACTGGTTCTTGACTGAGAGCAGATGTGACACTGATTATTTACTTTGGGACAGCTTCTTGTCTGGGGAAGGATGGATATGATATGATATGATATGATAAATGGAAATCTCAGAGGTGTGAGAGCCAGCTGCAGGGTGAGGTTCAAATTAAATGTGGGGCTTGAACTCTCTCCCTAACCCCAAAGACCTTCCCCTCCAAATAAATGTGAAGTTCATTGGAGCTGCCACACACAAAACTTGCCACACACAAATGCTGCTGCCTACTGAGCAGTATGTGTACAAACACAAGCATCAAATCCTTGCAAGGTATAAATTACACTTCACCAACATAATTTAATTGTGAGTCACTAACCAGCACATCTTTAAGTGCTCACTTTGTTTTCCCACTGGACAAAAGCACTGCATTGGGTTTTACTTTATAATTATAAAAGACCAAGGCAGGTTATTTTTCTAGATCATCTTTCCACAGGTAGCTGAAGTCACATGGGTTACTAAATTCTGTTCTTGGGAAAAGTGGGTAAATCTCTTTTAGTTTTTGCCATTTAGACAGTACCCACCAACATTGTAGTCAAGATTTGCCAGTGAAGCCTAGGGAACTATGAAGCGGACCACAATTTTCTTTTCTCCCATGAAAACATGAGTGCTTTGAACCTAAAATATTGAAAAAATATGGAGTAGTGTGAAGATGACTATTTCATCTAATCCCACATAAAATTATTGATAATGATCAGGTTTGATCAGAAACAGAGGTGCCCTAGCATTTTGTTTCAAAACATTTGGGGAGGAGTTTTGCAGGAATTGCAGCCTCCAGAAGGCTTGTTCAGATTCCCAGCAAATTAGCAGATGTATGCATCTGCTCTGTTTCCCCAAATTAGGCAGGCTGGGCAGCTAGGGGGGTGATGGCTGTATACGAGGCAGTGCAAGTCAGAAGTCTAAACTAGCAATAACCTCTCAAAGAACAGAACTTACATGCACAGGGAGACAAGTACATCCTGATGACATATGTGTTGTTGGGGCTTTGGAAAATAAATATGAAATGCCCAGAGCATGTGAAATGGAAGAAGATGTTCCAAGAGAACCAATTTCACTTGAAAATGTATTGCCTGGCAACCCAAAACTCCAGTCAGTTCAGTGGCACAAGGATGCTGCTGTATAAAAGAAATACTAAAAAAATAGGGAAGATACAGGGAATTAAATCAAAATTCTGGTGAAGCCCTAATCTGTGTTGCTATAACAGAGAAAACTGAGACCTGAATGTTTGTTGAAAAAAACCCTTATTTTCTTGTTTCTTTGTAAAGGTTCATCTAATGAGTGACTCAGCCTTATATAAGAAAAGTCTGGATGGGGCAAAATAAATGCAATTCACTGTAACAGATTTTCAGATTTTCCTTGTGACTTTTCCTTACAAGATCTTTGTATTGGGAAAAGAAAAGAGATAAGGAAAGAAGGCTTGCATCAAAACTCATATACCTATAAATACGGATGAGATCATGTAGCTGCAGGGAAATGTAATTTGTCTCGCTTTGCATAAACGTGTGGTAAGAGGGTGGTAAGAGCATGTACAAGGCAGTCTTCACAGGAGAAGCAAAGGTAAGACTATAGTAAAAAAGACCAGAAATACTATAGACCTGAGATTTGTGAAGATTTGACAACTAGACAGTGAGTTTCAGCCTTTTGGAAAATGACCAATTCTGCAGTTGTTCAGTGTATGATGCACACGGAGACCAGGCATGTTTGGGGATGTTATTCCACAGGCAGGCAGGCCTTTGCTGGGTAACCTTTGTGCTCTGCTGGAATAGTCTGAAAGCTGTGTAGTAAAACTAACGCTCCCAACCAAGGTGTATTTTATGGAGCCAGAACAGACACTGTGAATTTATATTGCTTTTGAAGGTTATTTATCTATCTGAAAGCTCTGGAGGATGACAACCCTCTCATTTCTCTTGTTCTAGTGCTCTCTCAGTTTTCCTTTCCCCTCTAGTCCCCCATATTTGGGACTTGGAATATCTGTTTATATTGGAAAATAATCATAAAATGGCTTGAGCTGCAGCTGAGCCATTCTCTAAAGCTTGTTGGTAAAGGAAAATACACATGCACACACACAGAAAAAAGAAGGGATCTTTAGGATGTCTCCTGACTGTCCAGCTAACACAAATCTGTTCTGTCCTTGAATCACGTGATTCCCATTTAGTTTAATGTGAAAGGTATTTAATGAATCAATAGATGTTACTTTTATGTCTTAAAGCTGATGCCAAGTTCTACTTATTTCTACTGGAAATCAGTCTCCTAGGGCCAAATGACTAGTGGTTTTGTCTTTGCCCCACATATTAAAAATGATGGTCTTGTTCTTCCAGGAGAGCCAACTATGCCCCTACAGGGCAATTCAGAGGATCTGTCCTGCTGGGACTCTACGCAAGTCACCTCAAATTAAAATTCCTTGTCAGAAAACAGCTCTGGAAAGGCAATATCAAATCCATCTGTTATGAAGATAAACACCTGGCAACAAAATTAGAGAGGAGACTATAGAAGTCAAATTGGAAGTGTCATTCAGAGGATTCTGGAGCAGACTTCACTCTGGGTTTTCACTTGCTTTCTAACTCTGAAGAGCAAATGAAAATGTTACTGGGAAAATGAAGTTCCTAAAAAGAAGCTCAAATTCCAGATGGCTGATACCACTCAGGCACCAGCTGCGAGGAGGTAAGAAACTCTGTTTTTAAAAAGAAATAGGCAGTGACAAGCTGCTATTGCTGCACTTGGGGGTTTTGTGTCTGCTGAATTCAGCTGGTTTTAAGGGCCACACACACCCAGGGTCTGCACAGTCCCTGTAAAGAGTATCCTCCTCTTTATTGCTATCAGGCTATGTAGCGTGTACCAAAAGAAATGTTATTTTGTTGTGAAACTTTTATCAAGCAATACCAGGGAGCAGCCAAAAGTCATTTGGGCACTGGATATGCTTTCCCTGGAGGCAAGAGCTCACAGTGCTTCAAGAGAATCCACGAATTCATGGCAGTCCCTACGAGGCAAGAGACCATTTTATCCAAATTACGTCTTGTTTTAAACAACTGCAGTTGTGGCTTTTTTTTTAGATGGACAAACTGTGTTGACCATGATGCATAGAAACACCCTGTCCTTTGGATCTTGGTTGATGAAGGCAAGGAGGAGGGGAGGGGGGTCTGGGAAGCAGGAAGGAGCTGTTTTTGAGGATGCATCTGGCCATGGCCTGAGGAGGTGCATGGGGAGGGAGGGAAGATGGGTACAGTGAACCATGTTGGCTGTGGCACAGCAGAAGCTGAGAGCTCGACACACCACAGGTAGACTGGACTGGGCATGGCTGCGATTTCAACAGCTGAACTTTTCAAAGGCCTCCTCACTCAGAAGCAGCACCTTCTCTCTGGCCATCAGGCATCAGAAACAAATGAAAGAGCTAGGCATTCAGGCCCCTCTCAGCTAATAAAAGGTTTTGGATAGCCTGTAGCTCACAGTGGATGTAACAATCTACTCCTTTTGCTGCTGAACTGTGTGTTTTGGAGCTGGTTGGACCCATACCTCCAGGTGACTTAGTCTGTAGACTGAGCTATGGGCTCAGTACCAGCTGCGTGCTGCTGTGCCAATGCTCCTGTGTTCTGTGGTCACATTCAGAGGGGTGTGTATGAGGACCTGGTGATACAACTGGTGATGTAGGAGATGAATGCAACAGCTAAGGACGCACACTCCTATGCAATTGCACATGAACGAGTTTATCTCTTGTGTCCTTATCAACCACAGCTCTGCTGCAGGAAGCCAGGTCTCTCCGAGTTCCTAGATTTGCTAATGTTAAGTTGCTATAACACTATGTCATGCTACAAAGGGATTAAAAGTATGGGACAGACTCTGAAAGTAGAGCAGCAGAGATTAATGAGATTGTGAGGTTCCCTTACTGTTGCTGCTGTTGCAAAAAAGTACAAACCATCTCCTGCTTGAAGGGATGCATTTCTGCCTCCCTGGTCAGGTCATATTGAGCCTGCAAAATGTGAATTTTTGAAGAATTACATGTTACATAGAGTAGAACTTGCTCTCTTGTTCTTTAAAAAAGTTTTCTGTGTTGTTCCCTAAATTAAATAATTGATTTTCATTATTTCAAAACAAAATTTTGCCTTTCCATTTGGCCACAGTGTTTTTGAGCAGAGATTAATGTCTATCCCCTGCCCCCAGGTTTGTTGAGGGTATTTGAAGAAAAGTTAAAAGCATTTGTAAGTCTAACCCTTTTCATTTTAATTGAACTGAATGTTTAGAGCTGAGCTGAAATAATGTCTCCTTTTTCTTTTTGCATTGTTTAGAAAAAGTATTTTTTGTTCAGCTTCCCCCTGCCTTTCATTGGAAAGTTCAAGCTAACAGTATTTGCCAGCTTTAAGTGAAAACGAGTAAATATTTCTTAGTCATTGGGTGAGATCTTTAACTGGCTTTGAGCATTATAATCCCACTGAAGTCAAAGGAACCAGACTGATTTATACCAGATGGTTATCTGGACCTCCAAGGGAAATGAAATCAGTATCGTGGATTAAATTTGCCATCAATACAAGACCTGTTTCCATTAGTAGGATTACATCTGTGCTTCCTCACAGATAAACTTTGTCCAAGTCTCCATTACTAATGTTGTCATCTTCATGCTGTGGGTTGTGACTCAAACTAGCAATAGGAACCCAGGAGGTTTTTGCTAGAGCAATATTTTAGCCTTTGAGCCGAAGATTTGCACCAGTGTTCATGTGTCCTTGGATTTTAAATGGTTTGTTATCATCTGTTCATTTTGTGTGTTTGTATGAAGACCAGGATGAACAAAATGCATGGGAAGATAATTTTTTGGGTTGATTTTCTTGTTTTTTTGGAGAATGGACACAACACTAAAGAAAAATAATTATGTTTTGACAAAAGAAGTTTATATAACAGGGTACTTTGTATGGCTACCAGAAAGATCACTGTTACGAACAAATCTGTGGGGAAAGACTTCCTGAGGTATTGCGTTTGCACAAGCAATGAAACTGTTGCAGCTTAGAAAATGAAACCTGTGATTTATGAGCACAAAGGACTTGAACTCAATATTTTGTTCTCCTTAGTTATCCAATAATGATTTTGACAGTTTCTCTGGGTTTGAGGAGATACAGATTTTTGGGCTGGCAGGATGCAATGGACTAGCTGATTTCCAAAACTGTCACTGATCTTTTATTTATATCTTCTATATTTTCCTTTTTGGACCAATTAGTACCATAAACCTCTTGCCTGTCTTGGCTGGGTATGCAGCAGCCTGTTATTCCAGGACGACTTGTTCTACATCATTTAGAAGAGGCTACAGCCCTACTTCTGTGTTGCCCTTTTAATGACCTAGAAGGACTTTAGAGTTGTGCCTGGACCTTGTGCTGGGGCACATGTTGAGCCCCATGCACTCTTCCTGAACTCCTGTTGAATCTTTGTTTGTAGCAGACGAGGCACTGAGTTTGTGTCACTTTGAGTTGGTTGTACTGGTGAGGATGGCTCTTGCCTGTCTGAGTAGCATGCGCCTTTCTTTCACTGCACCATTCAGCCCTTTTCTGAATCTATGTCAGTTATTTACATGCTTGAAATGATTTAAAATGACAAGCACAGTGGAAACTGTCTAGGATATATAATTTGCTGTGAATTATTTCAAATTAGAGAAGAAAGTGAAAGATGAGGACTCTTGGCTGTAGTGTCAGCATGGTCTCCGTATGTCTGTGTGAATTTCATGGACAAATCCTTTCATAAAGACAAAGTCCTGTGCTGCACTGAGGATCCCTTACCGCTTCCCCTCCAAGAAGTGCAGTAGAAGTCCTTTTAACGGGGTCACATGGAAGCATCCTGGTGGTTTCAAGCATCCGTGAAACAAGTACAATCACGCTTGCCTGTCTTCCAGGGAGATCCTCATGCAAAAAGAACTAACTGTAGCATAGTTATAGACACAGAAAAGTGGGTGAATAGTTTTGGGGCAGATTTTATTTAAACATTTTGTAGCTGTGTTTGTTAAAGATAATGACAACTTTTTGAAGTGCACAGCAAAAGCAAGAAGGATTTGGGGTCTTGTTGTTGCTGTTCCTGGAGTGCTACTGCTTCCTTATTCTTTAGGAATGACAGAGCCAGTTGGCATAAATATCCTTCTCATCACAGTTGTTTTCTTCTTTTTTTTTTTTTCCATTTCCTCATTTCTCTGTACCATCCATCCACACTGAGCAAGCTGAGTAATGAGACTTTACCAAGGCAAACCAGAGAGTGAAAAGCAGCTCTACAGGCTTGGGATTATTTAATGTTAAACTGTTACCGGTATATTTTTAAAATGTGTTTTCCTAACAAGCCTGGTACATAAGGAATTTCTGGCTGAATCTGTGAATTCCTGCAGGGAGATGTTGATCCTTTATCTAATGTTTGTTTTATTTGCTCCCTGCCAGAGTGTATTGCTCTGTATGTAAGTAGAATGCTGTCATATGCCCCTAAATAGTTGCTTCATAGAGGAGTTCTACAGCTCCTTGATAAGGAAATTGTATTTATTTATTTCTAATACCATCTGTGTTCATAATTTGTTTGAGGGAGATTGTTTTACCTTTAAAGCTACTTACATAGGTACTATTTTTCCACCTTCCAAATTCTTCAACTATATTAACAGTACTAAGGTAACCAAATTTTCTCGTATTCACTCTATTTTCTTAAGTAAAGCACTTGCTGAGATAAAGGAAATACTGATGCAAATCAGAGTCATAGAATCACAGAATGTTTTGGGTTGGAAGGGACCTTAAAGATCATCAAGTTCCAACTCCCCTTCCATGAGCAGGGACACCTGCCACTAGACCAGGTTGCTCAAAGCCTCATCCAGCCTGGCCTTGAACACCTCCAGGGATGGGACATCCACAGCTTTCCTGGGCAGCCTCTTCTAGTGTCTAACCAACCTCACAGTAAAAATTTTATTTTTAATATTTCATCTAAGTCTACCCTCTTTCAGTTTAAAACCATTACCCCTTGTCCTGGGGTACCAGAAGTACAACTACTGGAAGGCTGCCATTAAGTCTCCTCGGAGCCTTCTCTTCTCCAGGGTGAACAACCCCAACTCTCTCAGCCTGTCCTCATACAGAAGGTGCTCCAGCCCTCTGACCATCTTCATGACCCTCCTCTGGACCTGCTCCAACAGGTCCATGCCCTTCTTGTGCTGAGGTCTCCAGAGCTGAATGAAGTACTCCAGGTGGGGTTTCATGAGAGTGGAGCAGAGGGACAGAATCACCTCCCTGGACCTGCTGGTCACACATCTTTTGATGCAGCCCAGGACACAGTTGCCTTTCTGGGCTGCAAGCACACATTGCTGGGTCATGTTGAGCTTCTCATCAACCAACACCCCCAAGTCCTTCTCCTCAGCACTTCTCTCAGTCTATTCTCCCCCAGCCTGTATTCTGGAGTAACTTGCGGGATCAAAGAGTGGACTCTGGTAGGTGGTGAAGAAGATAAATTTATTGCTCTTTTACAGCTGCTTTTATATTCTCTTACTACAGTGAATACATCATCTACAAAACTTGTCACTGGCTACTAACTACTGACCACACACTATTTTCTAGTGAATTTATTCCCTTGTTTACACTTAGACTTTTCCATTGTTTATTTTGTCATGGGTTAAGTAGAAGAAAGTTAATTTTTTTTTCCCTTCTCTTCATAAATAGCTAGCAAGAAGCTATGTTTTGGATTCCTGCTCAGGTGAAAACTGATACAAAAAGAACGTTTATAGTTATTGCCAGGATACGTTCAA
>VZTO01003741.1:66142-100133 GCA_013400615.1 Syrrhaptes paradoxus
GGGACTGTGTGAGTGGGTGTGTGTGGTTTGGCCCCCAGCCAAGGGCCAACCCCCCACATACTTCCACGTCAGCTCTCCTTCCAGCTGTGCCGGTCCTCCATCACTTTACCTTCCAGTCTGCTTAAGGGCAAAGCCTTCTTCTTCCGGTCTCTTAAGGGAAAAACTTCATGTCCCAGAAGTGAAATCCTAATTCAGCATCTTCTCGTTCCCCTTCAGGGGATTTTTTTCATAATAACACAAATGTTGAGAAACAGATGTTAGAAATGCAACATTACTCTGCTTGCTTCTTCACCTTGCTTAAAAATCAGCAAAAAGGCTATAAGACAAGGCAGCACTGCTTCCAGTGGGATGGTGAGCAGAAGTTTTGTGGGGGTGGATAACTCTGGGTCTGTAGCACTAGCACAGATGTTGGATGAAACCAAGTTTTAGTCAGCTTTGTAAATATTCTCATAATTCCTGCAGCCCACATGGAGTCATGACCCTGAATTTGGGAACAGCTGGACTAGTGCATAGTGCCTGGGGAATGAAAGTGTCTCACACCATCCTGGGTCAGCCCTTAAAGACTTGAAGGTGATCTGGCAAAAGTCACTGGTTTGTTTTTTTTTTTTTTCTTGTTGTGACACAGACAAGGCTAGAAAGCTTTCAGTGCTTTGCTCACAGAGTTGCAAACCTTAACTGGCCCAAGAGAGCAGACAGCGTGGGTGAAGGTGCTGTTCCTGACGCAGGCGGCCCTTCAATTTTAGAAACTGCTGCTCAACCCCTACTTGTGGTTGAGAGTATTCTCTGGAGCGTGTAGGATAAACAACACTTTCCTGAATTTTACTAATTTACCATCTGTGCTTGTGCTATGGTCTTGCCCCAGGAAGGGCAGAGTATCCCCAGAGGGCTGGCATATCCGTACCTCCCAGGGGAGAATTTAGGGCAAGTGATGGTGGCTCTGTCTCCAGCCTCATAGCTTCTCCTCCTTGAGAAGATCATGTGCTAATTTTCAGGTAAAAGACTGCCCTGTGTGGTTTCTGCTGAACAAGGTTTCAAGTAGAAAACATCAGTTTGATACTTTTACAGCAAGAGTGACAAAAAGACAAAAGTTACTCTAAAATGCTTGTAAAATTGTCCAGTGGCAACACAGCTTGATTCTGGCTTGATACAAATATAATATTTTGTGATTTTTGCTATGCCACTTCTCTGTCTGCGGGCTCCCTTTGTCCCATGGGAAGCCACAGCCATCACAGGAGGTCCCCGAATGCCTGGGCTGATCCTGCTCCATAGAGCGAGGGGAGCAGAAGGGCTTTGTAAGGTGTGCACCCTCCAGGCTCAGTCCTGCTGAGGTCAGGGGAAATAATGTCCGTGGCAGGAAGACTGGATCTTAATGTGTTTCAGAGGAGGTATCTTGTACAATTTCTTCTCTATAAAAACTCTGGCCTTATTCAACACTCTTCTGTGTGTGTCAATTAGCCTAAGGCTTGTTTTTGACAGAGCGTGCTTGCTTGTACAAGTCCCACTACTTTTCTACTCTAAATGGCTAATTTCACGAAGGAGTGCTTTTTAAGCATTAATAGCATTTTTTTACAAAGATCTTGACAAAGAAAGAGGAATCCCTTAAAAATCTGCCTTTCCAATATCCTGCAGCAATGAGGACATGCTCTTGGGTGTTCTTTAAAGTAATACATTTTTAATTGCATCTTCTAGCTAAGAGAGACACTGGGATCTTAAGTACAATTCCTTTCAAAGTGACCTTTGCACAGGTGTGTTGTCTGGACAAGCCATGGTGTCACTGTTAATAAGGGCACACCTTGAAAAAATAGCATCACCCATGTTAGGTCTGCTGGTGTAAAACTGAAGGGGCTGGGAAGGTGTTAGTATGGCTGTGCAATGAAACTTTACTCCCACGGAAGGCACTGGTAAAGTTCCTGCTGTGCTTAAATTAGCCAGAGCTTCCTTGTTTAGTCTTTGGTTGAGGAGCAGGAGATGAACAGCACAAGTGGGGGCTACAGTTCTTCCCTTGCATCAAGCAATTTAAATACTGTGCTTATCACTGTCCTGTTGTCTTCCACCAGAAAATCACTTACAAAGTTCCCGGGTGTAAAATTAACATGTTTGTCACTCCAGGGGCTATCACACAATCTTAAAGACTCATATGAAGGCAATAACTAGTCTTCTCTATTAACTGATGTCACGTACCCAAACTACCTTAGAGCTGGTGTGTACCAAGCAGTGAGCCTGGTTTTCCCCAGCTGCTGTTTTTGGCCAATGACTTACCTCTAGGTAAGGCCAGTGGCAATGGAGAGGTTACCAAGTCAGAATAGTACCTTCCCGTGCTTTGTATTCCCATTGACAGAAAGACAAGTCAGTATCAGGAGATTTAGACCCACAGGTTCCTGGCTCCTCTCTGAACATGGCTGCCAGCTGATGGCTGCTCCAGGAGACGCTGTGAATTGAATCTGTGATTGTACCTCAGTTCCTGTTGACAGGCATCCACCTTACGACCTCTGCAGCTGGCAGCCTTGGTGGCAGGCACAGCAGAAAGGTCCAGGGCTGAAGGAGCAGGAAAAACAAATAGCACTCTCATAACAGGATGTGACTGCCCCTGCCCTGCTTCCATGATTCGCTTCCTGAGCAGCATCCCCTGGACCGTGCAGCCCAGCGACCAGGTCCTTGGCCCACTGATTTCTCTTTGAGGTCCAGGAGGCTTTCTTGTACTGTTTATGAGGAAACTGCTTTTGGCCTGTTTTTTTCAGGAACTCCCTCTCCTGGCTCTCCTGTGAGATGAAAATTTCTGCCCCAGCGAAGGCTCTCAAAGGGGCTTTGTAGTGCTGCCAGCATTACCTGGGATTCTGATGTAAAAGTCATTTAAAGTGGGAGGCTGCCTCATCCTACAGTATTTCCTGTAGAGCTGGTCTGAGCATTCATCAAGGAGAAATGTGGTGAGATTTCCACTGAAATGTTCACCCAGTGTCCACTTGCATATGGTGCAAATGTCTCCTTCCCCCTGCACTGCCTTCTCCCTCAGCTTTTCAGTCCACTTTGGCATTTTCTGTCTGCTGAATCATTTGGAAACTTTGTCAGAGTGCCTTTGGGATGGCACACATCTGTGAGCAACAGGGTCTCCTCTAGCCCACTGACACGTCTTGCTTTCCTTTCCAGCATCTGGGTGTCTTCCAGGTAGATTTTTTTCTGAACAACCAGAAAATTTTCAGCTGCTTCTACACAAACATGTCTGCTGTCTCCATGTTCTTCTTGAATAGTTGTCCTCACTAGTTACAATCCAGGGAATGTGCTGAGAAAGAGTAAGGTGGAAGATCCTTGTAACTGATGTCTGTGGAAAATGAGTGTTCATGGTATACTCACAGTGCCAGAAAAAAAGCAACTTTCTCTGATGCATAACTACCCAAACTTGAACTCTGAAAACATACAGCTGTCTTCTTCCCAGGTCTCCGCAACCTGGAAATTGAGGATTCATCCATTTCCCTGAACATGAATAATAATATGGCTATTTTTCTAATTGCTTGTGCTTCTCCTTTTAGAAAGACCAAACCCTTGCAGCTCCTGAGTAGTTCATCTGCATCTGACAACACTTTTTATAGCCTGTTTCCTTTTCCATAGCTAAGTTTAGATCTTCATTTTCCTTCGTCTCATCCCTTAGGCAGGTCTCACAAGTAGTTAAGATTTGTGCTTTCTTCCTGCCTGCACCAAGAAGTTTCTAGAAATAAAGTGCAAGTTTTTATATCAGATTGGTGGGGATAATATCAAAAGCTAAGAGAAAAACAAAAATCCTTTCTGAAGGTGTTAAGCCATTGAAATACCCACATAGGAAGGCAGCTTTGCTGAGGTTGAATTTATTCACCATTGCAGAAATCTCTGCAAGAACTCAAATTTCTCACATATCATGTGAGCTCTGTTGTTACCCAGTCCCGTGTCGCTGACTTGGCTGCTGACCTGTATTCGTGTCATTGCAGTGCCTGTCTGCACTGAAGATCTGCAAATAGCCAAGAAGGCAGCAGGCCTGCCTTCAGCATTTCACAGTCTGAATATGTGACAAGGTGTAGCAGTCAATGAAACTAACAGCTGTGGAAAGGCTAGACTGACTGGAAGAGAGCAAGAGCCAGCGAGGTAGGGGACATTAAAGCTGTCGACTGTCAGTCATGGGCTAACTTTGACATCTGTCCATTCCTCCCCTGTAGGCAAGGTTTTGCAGGAGAAGCAGCAAAGAGGAAACTTTGAGGAACACTGCTTTGGGGGGTGCAAACAGGCACCCCAGTATGTGGGGAATGGATGGAGGTGGTGGAGCACGAGAGCAGGAGGTGACTGTTTGCTCTGCAGCCTTTGGCAGGGCACTAACCCAAACCAGTGAAACTGTAAGGGTGAATCTCACAGTCTCTGTAGGGCTGTGGGGTCTGCCCAGACCCCTGGGGAATGCTAGAGCCCTTGTAAGGTGATTACATCTGCAAAATCAACTAATGGGAGAAATTTTAGGGTCACAAAAAGTTCAAAAACTCCTCAGTATGATTGCACTGTATAGGTTGAAAAAAAGTCTCCCTAGAGTGGAGCAGAAGATCAAAAAACATTTGAGCTCTCCCAGCAGTATCCTATCTCAGATAATCTTTTTCTATGACATTAATTTCCTTTGTCAGAAGATTAAGCCCTTTTAAATGAATTATAGTGATTTTAGTTTCTGCTGTCCATGCATATTGCTGCAATTATCAGTGCAGTCTCTCAGTTGCCCTACTGCCATCAGAGAGCCAAAAAGGTTAATAACAGCTCAACCAAAAATTACTGCATCTGTGTATGTGTGTGATATGTCAATATCCCATAGAATGAGCAACTCTGATGTTTAGATGAAATTTATTTCGTACCTCTGGCCAGACAAGGTCTGGTCACCACTTATCAAGGACATTGCAAGGTAAATTTTAGATAGGACTTGTACTGGCTTTTTCCACTGGGTAGATTCCACTTCACTTGGACAGGTTCCACTAGTGGGTCATTTAATAGACAAGGGAGTGTCTTAAAGGTCGTGTTGAATTACCAAAGAAAAACATATCTGATCTGTGGTCAAGGTGTTAAAAAATCCAAGGCAGCATTCAGATAGACACCCTAGCTACCGCCTAGGCTAAATGGATAAACATAGCAACTTTAACCTCAAAAGCAGAGAGTGAGCAAAGGAGGATTTTTATTTATTTTTGTGGAATCAGGGCATACAGCCTTTTTAGACTGTATCCCTTGAAAGCAGAGGTACCACAGTCTGCACTAATGCTAGAAACAGCCCTAAGAGCTATATTACTGGAGGACTTCCTTCGGATTAGTGTTCCTGAGAGCCACTGCATTGTGCTGTGTGGATCTTATTCTGCTTGGCTCCAGCACACAAAGGGTGGCCTTGCTGAGCTGCCTGGAAGACTTCAGTCACATGAGATGCTCTGACACTTCTCACCAAGAGTTTTGAAGATCTACTAACTGACACTCCAAACTGATTGAATTTAATGAGAGTTTCCACTGACATCATAGCTTTGATTTATACCCTTAATACATAACGCATTGTTTCAAATGTGAGTCGTGATGTCCTTATCCAGTCTGCAGCTCTTCCAAGTTAAATGTGAATAAACAGAGACAGAAGGAAAAAAAACCCACAGGAAAAGTTTAAGATATTTCTGTACGTCTGCTAGAGGCAACTCCTGACTAATGCCAAGAAGCAGCAGGAAAGGGTGTCTTTTGCCTAGGAATTCAGAGTCTGCAGGACTTTTCACAGCCAGAATGTTGCGCCGATGAGTTATTTTCTACCAGAAAAGGCAACTGAACCTCTCGTGCGAGTTACACCACTAAGAAGGTTAATGGACTAAAATCCTTATATGTTTATGTTAATGAAATCTGTCAGCCACTGTATTTTTTTTCTTCTATTTTTCATCTGGTTTCCTAAGGAAATGAGGCTTATGCAGTTGCAGTGACCATCTGTCCATCTGTTGCTCCCTACTGCTCCTCCCTGTAACTTTCAAACTGTCAGCAAATTTCAACCAATCTGGAAAGAAAGGAAAGCATCTCGAAGACATTACCATTTTTATGAATTTCATGAAGAGTAGTGGAAATTTTCCAGAGGCTTGATTAATGTCCCCTTAAGGTAAAACTGAGAGCATTCAGTCATTGCCCTTTCTGTTTGCCCCAACGTACACACGCCATCTGCCCTGTTGTTGTGTGAGTGGCTTTAAACCAGCTACAGCACAGGCTGTTTCTTGTTTGCCCCAAAACAATGGAAAAGTAAAAGTTTTGTTGAGAGCCAGAGATGTCACTGGAGACTTGCAAGGGATTGGAGGGGGCACTCTGGGGCACTGTCAGATGGGAAACAGAAATAAGTGAGACCACCATGGTGAACAGGGGATGGTGACAGGGGAGGGATACCTGGAAGGTATCATGCACTGACAGTTTTGCAGGGACACGACTATCTTTGAAGGATGAGTAAACATCAGAAAACCTGAGAATATTGTGGCAGGGAGGAGGACTGAAGGGTGCAGAGTAAAGCCAAAGGTGTAACAGGGAGGGGACACTAGGCTGTAGCAGACTAATTGCAGCAGCAGCATGGGGGTATGTAACAGAAATCCGTAGGAAAGTGAGTTTCATTAGTTCAGCTGCTCACAGAACTTGTTTTAGCAAACTCTTTGTTGGCAAGGCTAGACTACAGAATGACTGAAGTTATTCAGAAAATATGCTCTCGTGATTTCTTTGGGGCTGTGCAATTGTACTGATAGAGATAGCAACTCCTTTTCATGATAAATTACGGCCAGAAAGCATACCTACCCTCTGCTGCCTGCGTTCCTCAAAGCACCCACTGGGTTTCTTTGATTCCAGCACTTGGTTCTTCTTAAAAGGATGATTGTTTTGCTGTGCCCACGCCACTAAGATGGAGCTGCACTGATTAAATAGAGCCTTTGTGAGCAGTTCCTTGGGCTATGAGAGGAGGATCCTTCTTTACAGCTCTGTGAAAGCTTATACTTACTTGGATGGCAATCAACGTGCCTTGATAGATGAAGCATTGGCTGTCTGTGTATCATTAAGGAGCTCGAAGAGTCAATTCAGTCCAGACAGTAAACAATGAATTGCTGACACTTTCAGCTCTGCTGGGGCTCAAAAATACCAGCGCGCACATCTGAGCCGTATCAGTGGAAACACACTAGGATTAGATTCTTTTGGTGATGGCTGCGTTTTTATTGTGAATAATCTGATGGGAGCCGGATGGTGCCCAACACATCCATTCTTGCCTTGTGATTCTTTCATCATCTGAAATGTTGTTAGTTTTAATGACATAATTATCCTTTATATATTCAGTTAGGCATGGGGGTTGTTTTTTTCTTTTCTTTTCTTTTCTTTTCTTTTTTTTTTTTTGAGTTATAATTAGTTTTCCTGAGAAGCAGCAGCTTTAATGCTTGGGTAGATTTCTGAGAAGCTGGGACTGAAAGAAGCTTTTGGGAAATTACAATTATATGTCCATGGTTTTATTTGGTATGCTTTATTTTAGTCTTTGTCTAGGCTGAAAGCTCTTGTTGACTGGCAGAAGATGGATTGAATCAGTGAAATTAGGCCATTTCAGTCTCCCTCTACCCCAACCAAAAATATACAAAGAACTTGTATGTTGACGGAAAATAAAGTGCAGTTGTTTTGCTGAATTTATACGAAGCACTGGTAGGAAAAAATTAACACCCCTTCCCACCATCCTCCAGGGAATTGATTGAATTCACATGAAATCTTTTGTTGAACTTTTCTAGAAGTTTATCTCAACAGAAAATGCTGTAATAAATGTTTGTATCGAGGTAATTCTAACAAGATGACCCTATTTACTCAGTGTATCTTAGAAAATAGAAAAAAAAAGGCCTTGTAACCTTCTTTTATATTCCCCTTTCCATGGCCAGCCCAAGGTAGCCCATGTCTCTTTTGGGGACCTTGTGGTACCCCACAAAACCCTCCAGGGATTACTGCACCTACACAGATGCATAAGGACTCTGCAGGGAGTTTAAGCACTGACAAAAGAAAACATCTACGGAAATTTGTCAGAAATCACACAAGCTTGTTACCTTTTGAAGCTTGATACTTGCAGTTGGTTACCAATTGTGTTATTCCCCAACTTCACACCTTCATTAGGAAAAAACAACAGAAAAGGAATTAGGCAGGGTTTGCAAAGCTTGGGTGGGGATGCACTGAGGTAACGGCTCCCCCAGCACCAACAGACAAAGCTGTGGGCTTGCTTGTCGTTGATGATGCCATTCTGCAGCAATAAATCTGAGGAAGATGCTTAGATTAAGAAAAATAATTGGTTTCAGAGACACGCTGACTCCCACCATCCTCTCGTAGTGCCAGGACGGGCACTGACCGCTGCCATGCCGGAGTAGGGGAGCTTCTCCTCATCTGTGGGGCAGGCTGCTTGACTGCCCACTGTGCTCCTGCAAGAGAAATGAGGAGATAATGTGTGGGACCCTTGGGGTAATGGAGCACAGCCCCCCCGACTCTGCTCCCCGTGTTGCTCTCCCTGCCGGACCCTGGCTGCTGGGGAGCAGCAGAGGGGCCCTGTGAGGCAGCTAGGGAGCGTCTTACTTGAGATAAGGGGAGAGAGGAATCAGTGCTTTTTGGAAGTGATTTTGCTCATCCAGTTTCTCCCAGCTTCAAGCTACACCAGGGCAAAGCCAGGGTTTCCGTTATTTCTGGGAGATGGCAACTGGTTTCTCTCCCAGAAAGCCGGTAGCAGCTAGAATTGGAAAAGCCCTTGTCAGTCCCTTAGTCTCTCCCTCTCCTCTCCCTCTCTCTCTTTTTTCCTTTTTAAAAATAGTATATTTGAGAATGAGGTGTCCATGCTAGTTTTCCCTGTCTCTTGCAAAGAGGGTATCCAATCCCTTAGTTTAAATGGAATATTATTCCCAGATGGAAAAGCTCATCTACTGGCAAAGTCAATGATATAATTTGTTTATATAGATTCAGTGCAACTAAAAGGGGGGGAGGAAGCAGAGAGGAAGGAGAGAGAAGAAAATTCTTTCACCATCTCGTACTTGTTACGTGTCAAGTTGTATACACTGTCAGTAAAGCTGTGCTCTCGAACAGTTGGGGATGGTGTGGCCCCAAAAGGCGGTTGGTAGGGAAGAGGAGACAGGATGTGTGTCACTCTGGCTTGGAGGCAGTGTGCTACATAGTTTTCATTTTCTGCATGCATGATTAAAATTAAAGGCAAAAAAAAAAATCTTGGCTTTAGCAGTGGGAACCACACAGATGTGAACTGAATGGAAAGCTGATTTTTTTTTTTTTTTTGCCAGTATGTCACCACTTCTGTGACCTGAAGGATATATTTGTCTCAAAGTTTTCTGCAGCACAGACAAAGATATGAATTACCCTTTTCAGAAATAACGGAAGAAAAGCACCATGTTCAGTGTTTCACAGTGTGCTTTCTGTGCTTTACTCTGGGCAGGTCTAGCAGCTTTCCAAAATCCCAGAGCTGTTGGAGATTTTCTCCCTTCCTTTGAAGCTGATGATCCCAAGCACTTTCCCAAACTGATCTATGCAGCCTCTCACGGCCAGGTAGGCACACAAACAGACGTGAACCCTGCGTGTCCCATGGAGGAAAGCACGTGTGAACCTCATGTGCATTTATAAATCCCATTTGGTGACGAGATTCATACACACCATCTTCCTCCCCAGTCAGGGAACGCCACACATGCATGTGTATAGCCAGATGTATTTTTGTTGCATGATCATGTTGCAAGGAGCTGGCCGGAATCAAGACAACACTCAATATGAGTTAAGCTTCTTGTTCACTTTGTTCAGGGTTCAGGGGGAATATATAGCATTCCAAGCCTTGCATGTGTTTGCTTTCTAACACGATTGGTTTGTTACCTGCGTGCACGCAGTGTGCACGCAGCAGCAGCCTGTGGTCATTGGTTCTTGCCCTCGTGGCATGCGGTCCATTTGCATACCCCTCTCTTTCTCATCCTTGAGCCTTCCTTCCCCCTCTGCTGTTTACCAGTTCTTTTACTCTCTCCCTTTGCTGTTTTTGAGGAGAGTCCCAAGGACTCTCAGGCCTCTTTATCGAAGTTTGGATTGTGCACATACTGATGTCCCTGCTCACTGAGCTGTTCTACCACATGATCACACATCAGCTATCTGTATGTTTCCTGGGGAGGGGTCTTCTGAGGAACCCAAAGGCCCTGTCAGCTGCAGCAGTGCTGCAGGGCAGGTATCCTTGCTGTGGGTCACTGCAAGCAGGCAGCTGTGCGTGCTGGAGAGTATTTCCATAGCTGTCCATGCCTCATTAGCCCACAGCCACTCCTATGTGCCTGGGCTCCTACCCTACTCACATTATCCACATTTTCACCTTAACGCACCATGCAGGCATCAGCAGGCATCAGCTTGCTGCTAATTGCCTCCTGCAGAGACCTCCCAGCTCCTGGACATGGGCACAGTGTCCATGTTGCAGCTCTCAATCAACAGGCATGGACAGTCTGTCCTGAAAAGCTGGACACTTCGCGTGGTGCCTGAACATGGGGCTGCCGGGGTGAATAGGCTAGGGTTTCACTTCCAAAGAACTAAGTTCAAATTTTAGTTTCATTCTTATGTTTAAGGATTTTTTTATTCCCTTGGGAAGTTTTCCAGTCCCTGGGGATATCACTTCTTAATCACCCCCTCAACCCAGTGCCAAGTCGTTCCCTTTCAAGATAGGGCTTGTTCAGTGACTTTTATGGATTTTTGTTTGCTTGCTTGCTTTTCAAGTGGGACTATTTTTCAATTTAATTTGGGGTTGTTTGTGAAAGGTGACTGCTTTCAGAAGATTGTTGAGAAGTTTTTGGTGTAAAAAAGAAAAAATTAACATCTTTCCTTCTGGTTAAAAGGTATACGGCACTGGAAAGTGTAACTGGGAGAGGGAGTCAAGTGTGCAAAGGTGAACAGGGGTCACGAGGGGCCTGAACCACAGTTGTCATAAAACAGTCAGAGGAATTTCCAAATTTAAATATTTTGAATTTCGCTTTTTACATAAAGTATGACATTTTTCTCAGTGAAAGGAGGGAGGGAAGTATCTGATGGTGTGGGCCAGAGCATTTTGGCAACTTCTTTAAAGAAGGCAAGAGCTGGACTGTCAGCACTGATTTTAGTTTTGCAGTGCTATGTCTTTCTATTTATAATGGACATGAAAGAGGTCCTGAAGGCACCATGTCTTGTCATTGAATTAAACAATTCCCTCATATCTGCAGTGTTTGCTTTAATTTAAATATTTGTCACAGTTAATGAAAGATAGCCTGAGAAAGCGGGAGCAAAGCAAGTTTCCCAGGGCACATCAGTTTGTGTTGTCTTCCTATTTGTGATCCAAAATACAGTCCCGTATGAATGGCTGTGATGCTCCATGGATGGCAAAGAGGGTTGCAGAACTGCCCACAGTTCCCTAGTGCAGGAGGTGTATTGTTGCAAGTAAAAACCAGACAAGCTCAAACCACGTAATAAGCATTATAGGCTTCTCTTATTTAGTTCACAATGTATACCTTTGGGCAACATTCAGACTCCCCAGTGCCTGCTAATTAATTTGTTTTCTTATACTTTACTGAGATTTGGATTGGCACCGAAGCCCAAAAGGGAAGAATCCAGCTGTCAAAAAGTGAGTGTCTATAATGAGTGTAAGGTGGAAACCACACAGTTGTCACACAGCAGCAGCTATGACATAAAATATGCTATTGCTTCCATACTTTTTTCCCATAAGGGAGAGAGATATTTTGGGAGGGCAGAAAATGTGATTACGGGAGACGTGGAAACTGTCATCATATGCTCCATGCACTGAAATGGAGTAGCATGCAGGAACAAGGCTGCTAGAAATATTTTAATAAGTATTAAGTTCATGGATGAGTAACAAAAATATGTAAGCATCAATTAAACATGGCTGGTGAGCCTGTGCATCACTGTCCATTTGGGGAACACAGGATTCAGAGTGGGAAGCTGAGGTTTTCCTCGTGGCCCTGAAACTGATTTTCTCCAAAATCTCAGCAAGTCGTGTTTTCCACTGGTTCCATACACTTTGAACCAGAAACATGTGCCTCAGTTTCCTTGTCTCTGAAACACCGTTGTTTGCTAACAAAACCTCCAGACCTCTGTCAGATATTGGTTGTAAGTTATATTAGGACCTTGGAGTGAGTAGCTGTGGAAGTCTGCGATCTTCATTAATCATTATTGTTTTTAGGCTTCTGGACCTTTGCTGTGTGACAGCTGAATTTACAGCCCTGTACAGAAACCAGCCTTCCCTTTCTGTGTCTGGGACTTCTCCCGGCGCTGAGGGCTCGCCTGCCTGCCGTGGGGCCACCGGGCAGTTACCCCACGTTCCCAGGGCAGCGCTCCTGCCTGCACGCTCACGCCTGCAGCCCGGCTCCCTCGGGGAGTATCAGCTGTTGAAATGGCTTGGTAATGAACTCTAGGACAGCCACTCTGTCATAAATTAATCTTCATGCAGTCTGATGACCATAAAGAGTAATCATAACGTATAGCATCTCTCTCCATAACAGCACAGCACCACAGGCCTGTATCTCAGGAACCCTTCGTGCTCCCTGTGGTCAGTATGTATGGTGAGCTCTACCCGGTTGCACCTGCAACATCCTGTTTTCCCTGTGATGCTTCAGGGATTCTGTGACATCTTCATAAGTGCCCTTGAAAAGATTGAAGAAGAAAAGTAAGTAAATCTATGCTCTCAATAGGTTGCGTTACTGAAAATGACTTAAACGGTGAAGCAAAACAAGAGAGTGTGCAGGTGACTAGTAGATGGCAAAGCATAAAAAATAGGAGGCGGATGTACTGCTCATTCAGTGCCTGTGAGTTCTCCAGATGTGTTGAGAGAAGGGCTGTGCTGCTCATTAAGCCCTGTGAACCCCAGCAAGGCAGGTGCAGAAACCAACACCTCAAACCTTGCAACCACTGGAGTTTTAAGGAGGTGGTGACAGTCATTTTTGTGGCTGATTTTTCCAGTCCCCGTTGTGTAACTGCAGAAATACCAAGCTTTAGTCTCTAGGCCTGCACTGGAAATACATACAGCCCTTCACTGGGATGCAGTGGGAGGTGTGGGAGCTGCCTCCTGCTCCATTTTAGCAAGAGAACGTCCCTCCAGCTCCCCATACCACCTTCTGCAGAATGACAACCAACATATGACTTGGGTTTGAAATCTTTGCAGCTGATGGAAAAACAATTAAGATCTCATTAAAATTCTATGTAGAGAGCCAAGAAAAGGAAGATAATGTCAGAGGAAAGGTGATACGTAGGACAGTATGGAGAATTCTCTTAAGTTAAGCCTGTCATTAGGCGGGAGCACAGAAGGTGCTAACTGTACAGTGCATTTCATTCATCCTACAAAGAACAATTAACACTTTCTCTTCTGCCTTCCCCTTCACTGAAATCAATGGATTCAATACACACACTCTCTTGTTAAGGCAGGAGTAGTTGTATCTTGGATCCACAAGTGCAGAAGAATTTTACTGCTGGGTTTCTTCACCTGCTGACTCTTGAACAGGAAACTTTATTAGTCATGTGAGGGAGCGCTGATTTCATTAATCAGTTTGGGTGTCTTCACCTGTTTCTGTTACAGAAATTATTGACCCAAGATGGGGAAGCATTAGAACAAGCATTGGAAATGGCTTTCAGGTAAGCACATGCTTAAATACTGACCCAAGTAAGGAAGAAATTACTAGAGATGGTTCCTACCCTGAGAGTATGCATAGAGGTGCTGGCAGGGAGGGACCGCAGTGCAGACAAGCACTGCTTGGTCCTATGTGAGCTGCCAGCAGCCTGGCACGGTACTAAGCATTTTTCCTTAAGATTTATTTCCAGGCTGATCAAGCCGTTGACAGAGAAACCAAAGCTCTTGCAATGTGTGGACTCTGACCTGCCTTGCTGCCCTAATCGCTATCAGTCCTGAGCAATATTGGCAGCTGTTGTTCAAAGCAGATCTTACCCTCACCAGTCCAGTCTGCGTGTTTGCACACAGCTTCCTGGCTTCCCACACTCCTCATGAGACTGAACTAGAGATTATACTCTTCACTTCATTTTAAGCTGGAGTAAGATATCATTGTGTGTTACTACGCAGCTGATGTTCTCTACCCCTGTGGTGACTACACTTCAAGTCTGGGGGGAAGAGATCTTTGTCCACGTGGCCTTTCTACTTCACAGAAATAATTCAGATGAAGTAGTTAAAGATTACAAAGCACTCAGACATTCCTGTCTGAAAATGCCATCTCTAAGTGTAAAGATAATGATACTTTACACCCTATGATACTTTTGCAGGAGTCTCTGGGAGAGAAGCTATGCTTGTACAAACTGGTGTGCTTGGTGTTAACTGAAGTTCTTCATCCCAATTCATGTCGGAGACAGCCCAAAGAACCACTCTTCTCCTCTCCCTTGGTCTAGGCATCTTCAAAGTTTTGGGAAGTTTGCCTTAGGACACCGTGCTGTTGATGCCTATAAAAGGCTGGCTCTGAGGCTCACTATAGCTGCAGCATGAATGAGGGAGCTGCACCGGTACACAGCCACTCCACTGCCCTGCTACCCCTGCTACCTCACTGTTTGCATTAAACCAGTGTGGCTAAAGAGGGTCTTTATATCCCCACAGTAGATTTGCTTCTTGGTGGCACTTTGGGCATACAAGAGTAGGCAGTCACAAAATGCCAGCTTATTTTCAGCATTGCAGATACCTGCTGCCATTTCTGTAGCATGTGGGCTCTGAAAGTGCTGAGCCAAATTCCTTCCAAATGTTTGCATGGGCTCTTGAGACAAAGGTGTAAGATGCTCTTGCAACTCTTTGTCCTTTGACACAGCCTGAGACAGCACCATCATGTCCCCGGTCCCACCATTTCCACTAAGGTGCAAGCAGCCTTTCCTCCTGGCAATCAGGGGACATCTGTGCACCCACACCTCACCTGTCCTGTCCAGTACTTGGTTCGCCTGTTAGCCTCACAATGAATGTTTGTGGAGCTTACATTATTTCCATATGCCCCCTTCTGACCCACTATTGCATCCAAGTCAAGTCGGCACACGAGTAACCTCTGACTGAAATCGGTTTTGAGAGACAAAGAAAAGACTTCAGGGGGCTAAAAGAGGATATGTCAGAAACACAAATTCACATTTCTTAAAGCAGATTATTCCCAACCTAAGCATCACCAGCTGTACATGAAGTCCTCTAGGAAGGGTTGTCTTCTTTGGACCAGTCTACCCGTGGCTACATAGTCATTACTTGGACTTTGCCCAACCTGTAATTTCATTCATAGATGCCTCACCACCCATCTATGAAGCTTACGTTCCTCTGAATGAACCAGAAAGGTAAAAGGGTAACCAAATGCAATAATCAATCAGGGAGAAGTAGGGGAGACAGATTCCTTTGGTGCTTTACTGAAAGCTAAAATGGATATGGTTCCTGCTGGTGAGACTAATCGGTGTACTGGTACGCCCAGAGGGATGTGTGTGAGGTGTGAGCAGGTGGGGTTTTCAGAGGTAAAAGCATGCAGGCTGCCACTGTAGGAGATGCTCTCTGTCCAGCCATGAAGAAATCCTATTTTGTTGGCACCTGACAGCTTATGGGATCAATAAAGCTTGCAGATATAGATCATTATCCTATAGTTCTCCAGACATTCATAGTGTGGCAGAAACAGCTAGAGAAGTTCCTGGGTAGACGAGGAGCAGTCACCCATCCCAGTCTCTCCAACTGGCTGATGTGCCTCTCTTGGCTTCGTTACTTCATAAATTGAAAAAAACAGATAAAATCAATGAAACCAAATACTGCAGATTAGTGATATCAAAAATGGCCATTCCTCTCCTGCTGGGCAGGCAGGTCATAGCATTACAAAAGGCTGTTGTGATATTTGATGCAATTCCTCTGTGGCAACCAAGCAGCATTTCTGTAAAAGTTGTGTTTGCAACTCAGTTGCTGGTGCAAAGAAGTGAGGATCTCTGTTGGTTTAGGGAGAGGAGACCATCGGCTTCCAGAGTTTTGGAAGTATCACTGATCTCTCATGCCTAACAGAAAAAAATTCTCATGCTGGGCACCCAAACGCAGAAGCCACTTTTAAACCTTGTTTTGTTTTTCCTGGTTGAAATGGAACATTTCTAACATGCAGTTCATTCTTACAGGCACATTGACTTGTAAGTTAATCATAGTTCTGGCCCCAGATGGTTACAGTGCATCTGCTTCTCCATCTGTGGGAGTCTTAAAGGACACTTGATAGCTGTCCAAGGAAGTGCTTAAAACTTGTATCATATAAAGGCAAAATAACAAGATAGCATAATTCAGAATGATCCCAAAGGAAACAGAGGTGGTATAGGTGTTTCAAGCCCTCAGCTGTGCCCTATAGATTTCACCTGAAATACAGATTATTGTATGGCATGCATGAAGTGTAACTCATAGTAGATGTGCACTGAAGGTGTACCTACCTATTTTCACCAGGAAAATGCTGTAGAAATATACTTCCTGCTTTGCCATGGACAGGAGTCTTACAATTAGATAACATATAAACAAATGTAAGCAAAACATTTTTCATCATATTATTATATTATACTGTATTGAAACTTGGTGTGGCTGTCTGAAAGTAAGCTTGTTTTGCAAATTAGTTTCAAAACAGCCAGCACGATTTTCCATACCAGAAGCCCTTGATAAGTCAAGAAGAATGGTGCAAACTATTTGCAGTCTCCTTCTGTCCTCCCTGTAATCCCAGGCAAGATAAATATAGAAATCTCTAGGGCTGAGATCTGAGATGCAGTATGGATGAACAAATGTGGAACAGGCCTTACTCAAAACATCATTAGATCAATTGGTGAATTAAGATGGAGATGGAGCTAATTGAAATCCTCTTGGGGGGGGATGCTGGGTCCCTTGCAGGCTTGTAGAGAGGCCAATAACAATGAGGTCTGAGACCGTGGGAAATTTGAAGTGATATGAAGCTAGATTCAAGGCTCAGTGAAGCTGAAGAAAATCCCCCGTGGTGCATGAATATTGCATGTGTTACGGACTTTCTTTTTGTTGAAGAACAATTATCTCAAATGCAGAGACACAAGAATTCCACTAAACCTCAGTCTTGTTCTGCATGAAGGTTATGATGGAAAAGTGGGAGGAAGGAGTTACTTTTTCTCTCAAGGTGAATATGATGACAAAATTAATTTCTGGATCATTTCCCAGAGTCATATCCAAGGGAACCGAGAAGGCAGTAAGGCTCTCCACATTGAGTTGCAAGGATTGAAGAAGACAGGGAGCCAGTACGCCATACCTGCCATGAGCAAGCAGAGAAAGAATAGAGGGAAACGGGTGTGACCACTTGCTTCATCCTCACCACATCTGCTCAGGAGAAGCCAACCATCACAGGCAGTCAGCAAACTGTATGTCTGTCACAGATGCAAAACGTTCCCTCTCTTCTGGAACAAGCTGAGGGCAAAAAGTATTGTGGTGTAAGTAAAATATTGAATGAAGGCTGAGCTTTACAACTACATATATTAAGGCCCTATAATAATAGTTTACAAACAGGAATCATGTGTTTTGCTTTGTTATAATAACCTGTGAGCTGTTATACCATCACAGAAACTCACTGCTGCAGCCTGGAAGACCCTCTCTGGGTAGGACTCAAAGAAGGGCTGCTAACTGTGTGTATGATCACTGGGAAAATGATATGGCAAAGTCCATTGAGCAGCAGGTCAAGTAGGTACATGGAAGTCAGTAAGTAGTAATATGCTACCCTGGGAATAAATACCATGGTACGTGACACCACTGGGGACAAAATGTTAGTGCAAAATATACGTAATACTGTGAGCAACCCTAAGGGCTAAGCATCTGTATTTACAACACTCTTTGCAATTAGTAATGCCACATTCAGCAATTCTGTGTTAAAATCGGTGGTTGTTGTTTAACACATTGCTGAGGACTGATTTATGATTTGAGTCCAACTCCTAAATGAATTGCAATTATTCTGGCAGTTATTAATTGTGTAAATTGATGTGCAGGAGTTTATCTCACAGTATCCAATCTGTTTCTTATGGCTGCTATTTTATTGCTCCATGATTGCTCTAGGATTGGCTTTGCTTGCCAATACTTACAAGTTAAAACAACTTTTAATATATTTGTTGGCTTAAACATAAGATTGGGGGCAGGGGCTGATTAATTTGTGATTTGGGGATTTTTCCTCTTCATCTTCCTGAGTTTTTTCTATTAATTTCTAATCCAGTTGCTCCAAGTTTGTGGTACATTGATCTGTTTCATATAAAAGCAATAATAGCAATTTTCCCTGACTAAGCAACAACACTTGGTGATGCGTCTTCTATTCAGGCAAGAAGGAAGAATCTGAGCATGGACAGGACTTCCCCAGAGAGGGGAAGAAGTGTCACTACTGCAGAGTATGTCACACTGCTATGAGTATCTCAGCCTAATGGGGCTGGGGGAGAAGAAGACCTTAGCCTTTGCTAACACTGTATATCCTCCTCCCTCAAATATCTTTTTTTCCTGGAGGGATGCCTCCACTGGGGAAGGCAGCTGTCAGAGCCAAAATTAATATCAGGGATCAAGGAAGCCACAAGAAAAGGAGTATTTCTAGTCTACCTCCAGAAGAGTGAGAAGATTAGGATTAGCTGCCCAAGTCAAGGTCAGACGCTCTGTAAGGGAACAGTAGAGGCACAATCTGTGGGGAGGAAAAAGACCTATTTAAGCAAAGGGGATACAAACAAATGGATTGCATTCACATTGGCAATTAGAAAGTTTCTAATTGTCAAAGCAGTGACAATCTAGAGCCCGTAAGAGAAATGGGAGGAAGAAAGCTACCTGGTTTTAAAGTGGAGCTGGAGCAGAGAATCTCAAACCTTTCTGAGGCTGTGCCTCTGGCAGAGCCTGAACTAGATAGCTTGCTCACACTGCTCCATGAAGACTCCCCAGAGGCATGATGAGCTCCTGGCACTTTGTGCAGATTCCCACCATCCTGCTTGGTCTTGTGGTGACAACGTCTGGAAGAAAGGATTACCTAGATCCTACCTAGCAAGGCTCTTGGGCCTTTCCAAAGAGCTCTGACACATCTTGGTCAAGAGCAGACTGAATTTATAGTCAGTCCAAGCTGAGGCTGAGAAAATCTGGCCATCAGATGCTGGAGATCTTCAACTTCAAAGTACCCTTGGGAGCACTCTATCAAATAGAGCATAGACAGACCCCTGATTCTTTGTGAGCTTTGCAGTGGTTTGCTATGGTGAGCCGATGTTTTGGGTCCTGCTGGTTTCCATGTACTTTCTAGTCTAAAGATTCTGAACTCAGCGTATTCAGCAAAGCATATAAATAGTTTTGGGCTTTGCTGAAGTGTGAAAAACTTCAGGCTAGATTTCTGCAATGCTGTATGGGCATGGCTTTACCCCTATGTCTCCATCCAGCCACCAGCCAAAAATTCAGTGTGAAACGTGATCTTGGTGTCAGCATAGAGTGCTGGGTGATTCCCTTATGATTTGGGGTGAGCTGAGGCTTTGATCATGAAACCTCACAGACTGGAAATGTGAGAAGAAAGGAGGAGAACATGCGATGTTCTTTCAAAAGGTTGCGGAGTTTCCTTAATATCAACTCCCTGGAGCCATGTGGAAATCTTGCTAAGCCACCCAAATGCTTTCCAGGACTTTTTCTGCATGGAAGCATCATCAAGACTGTAAAGCAGGTTTTGGCTTATAGCCAAAATTGTTATTTCCAATAATAATGAGCTGATTGATTACTGCCATCAATTCCTGGCTTTTAGAAATGACAAAGAAAAATATTTCAATGATTTTTCTAATAACAGGATAGAAAATAAATAAGCCTTACCATTCTGGGACCAAAATATCAGTTTTTCCACTAGACAGTGGAAAATTCTACTTTCAGATACTGAGAGCATATTTAAAAAATACGAAGTAGCTGTGTAAAATTTAATAGAGTAAGTGAACATAATCTTAGACACTCAAAGATACAGAACAAGCCTGTGCCATAGTGACTGGTAGCAGCCCTTTGGGTAGGTATTGTTTATATTACAGTATATTGATGTCTCCACTAGGCCTAAACTCGTTAGACATGACACTTCAATCTCAAACTAGATTACTGCAGTAGCTTTTTACCTCAGGACATACAAACTCCATCCTACTAGCTTCACCACAGATAAATCTTCAGGATACGTATGAATTCCCTATTGTGTACATCAAAAACTTATGATGACTGGGGCATCAATAAGCAGAATGTGATTTGTAATTCTTTCACACTGCCACTGCTTTTCTTTCCCTACATTTATATATACTTTTTATAAGGGGAGGAAACAGGTAAGAGTCTCATATTATGCTGAAAGAAGGCATGAGAAAATTCTACTTTTTGAACTAATGTGGTGCAGAATAGCCTTTCAGTCTTGAATAGGGCCATACTATTTTGCCATGAGTGGAGGCAGACTCAACAAAGGAAGATTGGCAATGCAGAAATGATTCCCACTGGCATGACCTACCTAGGAAACATAGGCTGAGGAAAGTTTACAGAGAGAGCAAGAAAGAAAAGAGTGAATTGTTAATGCCTGGAGGAAAAAACATCAAGAAAACAATATGCTGAAGGCTTAATCAAGTCTGGGCTGAGCCTTCTGGCTTGAGAAACTTTGGATCCTGCTACCGAAATGACTGGTCACGTGCATTTTTTTCAGAAAAATCTTGCCCAGTGGTAGAGCACTGCTGATTGCCTAGCTTTAAGAAAGGACAAAGGCTCTGTTTCAGTGTTGAACCCATTTACTGGCCAAGGTAGTAAGGTAAGTGTGGCTCCAATGAGGGGTGAAGGAAAAGTGCAAATCATGAATGAGGATGGTGGCAAAGAGGAACCTGGCCATCTTCACTGAGTGTTTTAGAGAGAGAGTATTTTGTCTGAAGATGGAGAAAGTGAGGAGACTTGGAGGCAGCAAGAGAAACTAGCGTGTGTGTAAAGTTGAATCCAGATTCTTCTGAGAGGAACACAGTAACAGGACAAGAGGCACCAAGCACAGGTTGCAATGTGGGAAATCCTCATTCATTATTAGGAATTTTCTTCTGGTGGTGCAGCACTGGAATTGATGCCCAGAGAGTCTGTGGGATCTCCAGCCTTGGAGATATCTAAATCTTCACTGGATGAGGCCCTGAACAAACATGATCTCAGCAGGCCCTACTCAGGGCAAGTGATTGTCCCAAATAACCTACAGAGGTCCCTTCCAGCTTGAATTATTCTGTGATTCTGAGTCAGATCCTACAGCTGGCAATGAAAGGAACTTGGCTGTCATGGTTGAGGATGGGGCAGTGTGAATCTCCGACTCATGACTAGGCTGGTGTCACTGATTAATTCAATGTATTTCATGACTGTATGTCAAATTTTATGGGGAACCTGACAGCTACAACCTTTTTGACTCTGCAAGGCAAGAAATTATTTGCTGATTCATATCACTAATAAATGCTGGTATTTATCCTGTCCAGCACTGGCAGCTGATCGCTCGAACTTTTCATGATGCTTTGGACCAGGCAGGAGATTAGTTCCCTTGAAAATGCCTTTTCCATGCATGCTCTGACCCAAACTTTCCAAGCCTCTAGCCTTCCAGCTGAAACTTGGTCTGCAGGGAAAAAGCTTCAGGGCAAATGGCAGCTGGATGGACCAAAGAGAATGCTCTGGGCTATACCCTGCTCTTGAGGAATGCTCTGAGGACAAAACTATGGGTTCTTCTTTGCAAGGGTAATGCTCTAGGTTGCAGTGGATGAGTTGATGGATTGCTGTTTACATCAATATTCTCTGCTGGCAAACAAAACTCAAGGAAACACTCTAGTATTTTATTTGGAACATGGTCACTGATGCCCATAATTCATACTATGGTATGACTGGGACTCTCATATGTCACACAGCATTTCAAAATTGAGAGTGACAACTTCAAGTATTAAGCTTAGCTGTAGATGTGTTTTGTTATATATAACTGCTTTTTATAACTGAAGAATAAGAAGTGGACTTCTCATTATCTAGCTGGACAAGTGACACCAACAAAGGAGCAGACGTACTTTAATTTGGACAAAAATCCCTATTTCAGTTATATCCAAAATGCAGAATTTCATGGAGGTGTGTTTTCCTTTGTATTTCCATAGCATATAAAGGAGGCTGGAGGCACTAATAACCTCCGATTGCTGTAGCAGCTGCTGTATGTTTGTGCCCCAAAAACATTTTCTTGTCTTGGCGTGAACGAGTGCATGTGTGTGCACAGCATGCAGACTGATCGCTCCTGTCATGCATAGTCTGGCAGAAGCATGGTGGTTCCTACACGAACTGCCATCTCTTCCCGGCTCACCAGTCAAAGGCTAAATATTAAGCAGAGACTAACAAGATTCCAGTTCTGCAGCACATTTTAATTTTCAGCAGTTTGTATTCTGCCATATACCGAACACTGTCTCCTAAGGGAAAAACAACAACATAATTAACATGGGATATATTTCATTCAATGTACTCTGTTTCTTTCCATTACTGTATTCGTCGGAGGAACTATTTAGAGAGAAGGCTTTTCACAATATTGTATATGGTCCAAGTTTTTTTAGTTCATCAAGGGAATTTTTTTTTGCTCTTTTTTTATTTGTTTTAAAGAAAGCAGCATTTTAGAGGTTACATTTTCAGAAGCCATTGGATTTCAGCCATTTCAGATACATAATTAAAAGGGAGGAGAGAGTAAGAACTAAAAAAGATTAATATTTTTCCCATTACCAGCAGGAACATCCTCATCTGAGTCCCATTAGAGAGGTAACTGCCTACATCAATAAAATAAACCAATATATAATAACTACCAGTATTAATGCTGGGGTTGAATGACCTAATTTAGTAACTCATTTATGCTGTGTTTTAGTAGTGTGGCCTCTCTTGTGTTATCTGAGTAAAAGTAAATAGAACAGATGCAGATGCTTGCCAAAGGTTCAGAGTCTCATAAACTTGTCTCTACAGACTAGCTTGAATATGCCTTATAAATGCATTGGTCTTCACTTACTGGACTCAAGCTTAAAAGCAAACATGAAAGCTAGAAATGCAATATTTATACTTACAGATCCAGTTGTAATTCAGTCAAACAGCAAGAATGAGCTAAAGAGAGAGAGTACCACATAAAGCACCTCTTATTAATGATTTCCACTGGCTTTACTGAACCTATTTTAATTTTTACTGAACCTATTTTTATTTTTATTCTAAAGAACCTTCAGTGTCTGAGACATGGTAAAGAGAGTTATCTCACTATCTTTGTAAAGGCATTTTCAGTCTCTTACAGTTCTAATTACCTAATTGAGAGACAACTAGTTTACAGATGAACAGGACTTTTGCTTAGTGGTTTGTGTTTTTTTCTGTGGTTCCCTCTCAGATTTCTGTATTTTTCCTGTATGGAGGAATCCATCACCTCCAGTGAAAGGCACCTGTGTGCTTTGGAGTGCATTTGCTGAGGATGATGAGCAATAGCTGCGGTTTGTCAGTGGTTGTAAATAAAAGCAACTCTGTGAGAAAATCCTGTAGTTAATCCAATTTTCCAAAAACACCTGATGGAAGTAAATAAGGCAAAGCATGTCACCCTTCAGCCCCTGCAAGAGCAAGGTTTCACAGGTGAGGGCAGGTAACACTTGTGTCTCAAGCAAACCCCTGAGCATGCTGATGGCTCATCCAGTCTCACAGCAAAGTGACAGGGTACAGGACACCAGCAACTTGGAGGCCAGCACAGCACTTGTGTGAAAGGTAGCAAGGATGCTGGGAGAGGCAGAAAGACTGCAGCATCCTTCTGAGCCCAACACAAAACGTGCCAGGGGAGTGGGGTCCACCAAGAGCGACTGTTCTCATTGGTGCTCAGCACCAGTTCTTTGACAGTGGAAGAAATTATGACATCTGTCTCAAGACTTGTCTTTTTAACACCAGCAATATAATTTCTACCTCTTCCAAAGTGTATTGATATAAAGCCATACTTTTCAGCTGGTTTTCTATGAGTGTATTAATTTTTTGAGAATTAACTCCGTTTGTCCAGTTGCCTTTTTGATAGTCTAATGAATTTTCCTCCTTTTCTTCCCATTATCAAATACACTTTCCCAGATCATGGAGAGGTTCTTCTCTGGTGGAAAAAGATTCTTCTCTGACACAGAAAAGATTTTAAATGAAGATTTTTTAAATTTCCTGGTGATTGAGGTGTTCTCAATAATTTGAGTACTAAGTCTGAAACATTGTAAAGTGACCACAAATGCTGGGTACCCACCCTCTGATCCCTGATGCTATTTATTTGAGGTACCCTAAATTGGCATACAAGATCATCACTCATTTTTGACCCAAAACGTATCTCAGACATTCAAAAATCTCATTCACAAACTTCTACTTCTGCCCTAGATCAGAAGGTTGTCTTCAAAGTTGATAACTATAACATTTAAAACAAACAAATAAATACTTGGATCTTTTTAATTGTTTCCTGTTTTCTGAACTTTCATGGTGCATGTTTTCAATCTCTTTTCTTTCTGGCTTTTGGAGAGAGAAGATTTCCTTCCTGCCTTGCTTTCTAACTAACTAACTAGCTAGGCTAAGGATTTAAAAAAAATACTGCACAACTGAAGGAACTTTCCTAAATAGGATATATCTACCTACAGCCCAGGCCTGAGCACAGAGCCTAGCTCCTATACTCACCTTGATTCTCCACGTCCCAGCTAACACCAACAAGTTGCTGTACAGGCACATTGGCAGATCTTCTGTACCTACCTAGCACAAATCTTCTTCTCCCTTTCTTTCTGCACAGCATCTCCCATGATCACATGTGAGACCCTGTTGTGCCCAGCTGCTGCTTTTTTCCCAGTCATTCTTCAGGGCTCCATCATCTGTCTCAGCATCCTGCGGTAAAAGGACCAGAGGAGGTAACTGCCATGCTTCACATACAAGGTACAAATCACGTTACTTTTTACTTGTCCTGCTTAATACAATTTACATATTTCCATTTTTTAGATTTATTATTTACGCTTGCTAAAAACTGTGGATGTTAATGCAGACTTCCTTACTCCCTTGACCTGAACACCCAAAGGCATGGTGAGTTTTCATCAAGTGTTCCTTAAAGAACAATTCAATATGGGAAATCCTCCTACAAATCCCACACAAATCCATGTAACCACCTCTGCCAATCCACTGCAGACTGAAAACATCCATAGACAGGATTCCAAACAGTTAATTTCAAATAGTTAATTTTCCCTCATCTCTGCACAAATTCCTGTCATGTTGCATTACATGTAAACAACTCAGAAACTTAATGAGATGCCTTTCAGTCAAAAACTAGTATGGCTTTTCAGTCTGAGCAGATTAATTGCAGTTTGTAACAATATAAAGTGATGCAGTCTAATTAGAGTTTCTATTGTTCTTTGGGATAAAATATTTTATGTGAACATAAAGCCAAGTTTTCTGCTGGCATGACTTTATTGAGTTCTGTCAAATAAAACACTCATGTAAAATCCGTAGTACATCATTGTTCATGTGCTGTTATAGTAAAAAAATTGTATAAGCTTCTGTAAATGAGATGTGCCAGATCAGGTTCCAAACCCTATGGAAATGGCATTGTCAATGAAGTGAGACAATAGGAATATTTTGTTTTGGAGGAGACACTTCCGAAATAATCTTTTAGCACTTTATGGTTTTGAAGGGGTTTCCTACTTCCATTTTTTTCCACTGCCCCTGTCTTCTTCCCCATATATTGCTCTCAAAACCTGCTTGTCCTTCTCTTTAGTTTCATTCCTATGCAGAGTGGCGCTTCTATTCTTGCTACAGGGATTGCTCTGGTGTTTTGTGGCAATCCTGTAGACCCAAGCCCAGAAGCCCTGCAACACAAGTCCTGCTAGTTGCCAACAGGATTAATGTGAGTAAATTCTCTGAATAATCCCTCACTGAGCAATATGTCCCTCAACACTTTAGGATGAGACTTTCCTCTTTCTGTTTTTTATCTCCAACTCCTCTCTTTTTTTTTTTTTTTTAAGCAAAACATTGCAGAAGAGGTGAACAACTAATGCATGGTTTGCTTTGGGTTTTTTTGGGGGTGGGTGGGGTGGGAAATCTCTCTGAGGCAGATAGATATACTAATGCATAGCTGTTTGGCTCAGTCTCTTCCTTTGGAACATTTTTGTTTTGTTTGTCTGTTGTTTTGTATAAAACCAGTTTTCTCTAGTTTAGTTTTCTTTGTTTATTTTTCCAGTTTGCAGGATGCCACGATTGGTGGTTATCACAGCCCAGAGAGGTCAGAAGTTGTTAGTGGTGTTTTGAATCCCGTGTAACTGCACTAGGGAGGGCTGATTTTTTTTTTTTTACAAGTGTGTGGGCTTGCCAATGCAATTGCACCCTGTCTGTATTGCTGGACTGAAAATGAAGGTCACAAATATTCTACAGAAACTGCCGAGGTCTGGTTGGTTTGCCTCCTGTTGAGTTATCAGGATTCCAACAGAGTTTCCCTATTACAGGACTAGCACATTTTATAGAACAGGAGATTTTTTAATGTAATATTTGCAATATTACATTTTGCTATTACAATGCTGCCTGACACTGGGGACTAAAGCAAAGGTACTAAATGGAAAAGTACCAGCTGCTTCAGTTTGAAAGCTGTGTGTGTTGGCATGGGCAAGCATGTAGTTCGTATCACCAGTGGGACGTGTTACATATAGATCACATTAAACCAGTCTGCAGAATTGCAGATGTTTAAATCAGCACTGTAAAATCCTGAAAAAGTGTAAAAATTATGAAAAAAACAACATTATCAAAATATAGAGTCATTACTTTGATATGTGTAGAGATCCTTTCTATAGAAATAGATTCTTTATCCTTGTCCATTTCTGTAAGGCGTCCTCTTTATGTTATATATCCATTCTGAGTGTGTTGAGGTTTTTAGTTTTTGGTGGAAGGGGTTTTGAAAGAAGCTATTTTCACGGTGCACATAATAGCATAGTTGGAAGGACAATTACTGCAAATTCTTCCATTTTGGGGTGTGAAGATCCCCAATGGCAGCAGGAACTGCTTTTGCTACCCATGTGGTTTGTCACTTAAGGGTTGGGTTTATTTGGTTTTTTATGTATCCAGCCTATCTGCTGTAAGCCCTCACTCCTTAGGCAAGTACATGGAGTTTCGATCTCAGGTTGCATGTTTGCACATAGTTTTTTATTACTATGAACCACTTCAGATGAAATATTACTTAATTGTTCAATAATTGTATGCAATTTTAGGACCAATTAATTCCTCTTTGGGTGACTTTAATGACTTTGAGGCATGGTACAATATGATCCCATGAGAATATTTATCTGTTCTTAAATCAGAGGCTGTTGTGAATAAAACAAAGCCTCTAACAGAATTAGGTTTTCATAAAAAATTTTAAAAAGCACCCTTCATAAAGACTTTTTAAAGGGAAACGACAATGTTAGTTGAACATTACTGATCATCTGTGCAAATGAATAAACACAATTCTTCTACAACTGTGATAGGCAGAGCAAGAGGGTACTGGAAAAAATATGTGATTTGATACTGAATTTTCCTTAACTGACCTTTCTCAAAGCAATGTGGGCTAACAGGTCATGAAGTGACTGCATGGGCAAAAAAGATATGTAGCAGAGAATGACAGAAGTCATCTCCAAATCTTGCCAGTCAAGAACTGTTCCTAGTAGCATACGCCAGATTTAACCAGAACATTTACTTGTCGCAATCAGTAGCTGTAAGTATTAGTAACTCTGAAACACAGGGATTATATTTTCTTTCTTCAGATTCTGTTTTGTGTACTGAATGGGGGGTGGATTTTTAGTGGAGCACAGGTATCTCCACCTCTGCCTTACTTGTGACCTCCACCAGTGGTGATCAAAAGCTGTGGTCACCTAACCATGCTCTGAAGTCCTGTAGGAAGTACCCACGAGTGCATATCTCCTCCGATGTGAAAACGCTGGTCCTGAGCAGCACTCAGTCCTTTAGGACTTCTTCAGGCAACTTCAGCAAGGACAGTGAGAACAGGCACTCTTTCCCTGCCTGTGCTGTCAAAATAGTGCAACTATGTGAGTAAGCTCAGTTACCCCATGTTTCAGGCCAACACCTTTCACAAGCAATTCAGGATTAGCTGCAAAGGCATGTAACTCAGACTAATAAGAGGATGCACACAGGAAGTCAGACTTATGTCTGGTCTTGGAAAAATCAGAATATAATTTTCTTTTTTTCTTTTTTCTTTTCACCAGGCATTTTTCTTTAAAATAGATAAGAATTTTTTTTTTGTAAGAAACTTGGGAATTATTGCTTAAAATCAAGCAATACTATCTAATATTTTTAAGTCTCAGTAGAAGTTATCTGTTGGCCACGCTAATATGTTTATCTCAGTCTAGCACAGAAAAACATGGAGTTGCAATTCCAGTGTGTATGAGGAGGAACTGTCTGGAGGAGTCAGTTTTGTACCCTCAAGGGAGAAGTTGAAGAAAGGAAAGGGAAAAAACAGGAGTAACTAGTAGTTTCTGTACTGATTCACAGATCTGTTTGCCATCAAATCTAGCATTGTGGCAGTGACATGGACTCGTTACAGCTAGAACCAAAGAATGCAGAAAATAAAGGGTTTTGACCCTAAGGCTTGAAATACTCAAAGGTTTAGTGTTTTGAATAAGGCGATGATCCAAAGCCTGTAAAGGCAGAAGAAAAACAGCTTTTGGCTTCAGTGGATATCGCATAAGGCTTTCAGATGACTAGCAGTCAGCAGACTTCGTTCTGTGTAATTCTGTATGAAAGAAGTGTTAGTTCCCCAACATACAGTCAGCTGAAGAGGAATAAGACGCTCTGTGTCTTTGCAACTTACCCTTCTGGTCAGCAGACATCCCTGTCACTGAAGGCAACGGAGATGTTCTTGCACAACTGGTGGAAAGGCATCTAGCTGTGCTTTGCAACTGCTGCCTCCAGCTAAGCCATCGCCAGAGGGAGAATTAGCAGAGACACTGCTGTCACATACCCTGGGTTATATTTAAACAAGCACAGGAAAGAGTCTGAAGACTCCATGACCCCAGTGAATTGGGGAATCATTTTTTCTAAACTGGGAGGCAAATATTGAAAGATCAGATTGCAAGTGTCTACCCGCGTGTTTTCACTCTGTGGTGGGTCAGATGGAGTTCAGGCTCTGCAAATACCAAGGAGGTGGTTCCACAGCAGTAAGCACTTCAGCAGTTCCTAGCACCAGTGGACTCAACTTAGGAAAAATTTCATAACATGTTTGAAAGCCAAACGCTTCTTTGACTGCTAATTTAATAAAGAAGAGTGAACCACTGGGTAAATCCCTGGAATATAGACTAAATCAGGCTAATTTGTTATGTAATCCCTTTTTAATGTGGAGAATTAAGGTGATGGCAAGATGACTACGTGTTTAATTCTACAAATAATTACTGGTGGGTATTGACATTAAAGATGGGAGAGAGCAAGTTAATTTCTGCTGCTTGTTTTCAACCTGTGCCAAGCTCTTACTTCACACCAGTGAGGAAAGGCTTCAAGTTGTATTTTATATCCAAGAAGTAACAGTTGGCACAAATCACCAATGGGAGAAAAATTAAAGCTACTAAAGCCCAGCAACCCTAACTGTCACTCACTGACAATTTTTTGATTCTGTCTACTGAGAAGAAGAAAAAAAAACAGCAGTAAATGAAGGCCTTATGCAGAATATTCCACCTGAGTAAACCCAGGTGTCTGCTCTCCCTCAAGGCAAATAATGTGCTGCGAAGGCAGCGATAGCCTCGGTTTTACAGCCTTCTTCTTTCCCCATCTTGGGAAGTGCTATCATGGGCAGTCCCAGAGTGGGACGAGAGCAGAGCAGTGGAGGATGACAGCACTCGACTTGAGTTGGTTCTTTCTGCTGAGGCTCTCAGCCGTGAAAAACCTGTTCTTCCCCATTGCTAGGAATGGAGTTGCTGGGGCTATTGGTATCTAACAGCATCTGCCCTGCTTGGGGCAGTTCTACCATGTGGATCAGGATAATGGAGTTTACATTACCAGCTTTACCAGTACTGCTGGATTTGCCCCAAAACAGCTGGAGGTAGCTACATCTGCACAACCTGCCTCTAGCTCACATGTCTTCACACGGGCCTGGCATACCTTTGCCATTCGGGCCATGGCTGCCAGGGCCATGGAGGCATGAAGGGACCCTAATGTCCCTGCCTAGCCCCCTGCTCACCCTGCCCAAAGCCCAAGACCCCACAGCAGCCCCCAGGGGACATCAGTCCCTACACCTGTGACGCCAGAGCAAGGCTGGGCTCCAGCTCCCCATGGCCCTGTCTTGCCATGGGCCCCATCAAGCCAGACCCACCCGTAGGCCCACATCCCATCCTGTCCCTGCAGCCTATGTGGTGCCCTGGCAATAGCTGTGGGTTACATGAGTTTTCTCATGTTTTCTGTTCAAGATGATGTCCTGTGTTCACAGGACTCAATGACCATCTAAATCTTCCCTATCACTTATGTAAGTAAATATCTGAGTGAATATGTTTATTGAGAGTCAAAACATGTATATGATATATGGCATATAACGTATGGAAGTCTTAGGTGTTGTTCCTCTATTATTTCCTCCCCTCTCACTGCCTGTGATCTCCCTTTTTTCTTCCTTGTTCTCTCCAACTTGATGTCTACAAGGAAGAAGAGGAGCTGAGGATGAAGTCATGCAGCCTGGAAAGCAAGGGATGACACTGAGCAAACTCATATTAAGAGCTAATTTCAGCATGTTTCCTATCAAATCACTCAGGTATCACACAAATAGATACTTTCTTCCTATTTTGTTGATGGCTATAATATTACTGATAAGACAGAGCTTGTTTGTTCAAATCACTCCCGTATTTTATTTTTAAAGAAATAAACTGTTTTTGCAGTTCAACATGTTTTTTGTTTTCAGACCGTGTTGATTTTCTTTGTGGTTCACTCTAGGCTTCCTACGACTGACAGCTTATTATCTCGCCTTATGAAAATCATGCATGAGTTCTGGGAGCCGTCTATCAAAAGGAAAGAACACACTGAGAAGCTGGTACTTTCTCTCTAATTATCCAGGTTGGTGGTTGTTCAATGAACCTATTAACCACCTGAAGTGACTTGCATCTTTACAGGTACAGTACCACATGGCCTTTCTCTGCAATGTTTAAATGGCATTGCTACCCCTGTGTAGTGTTGTTCCAGTCTAACTTCTGATGGTTCCCAAATGGAGCTGGCTTCACTCACCTTGGACAGCACACCCCTTCCTGTGCCTTCAGAACTAATGGCTGTAGGTGAACGCTCCCTCCTCCCCTTCTGTCCTCTGACAACCACCTCCGTTCAAGGCTTATGCCTTTCAGTGAAGCACTTAAGCACACACTTAGCTCGAAGCACTTCATTCCTGTCATTTTATTGAATAGGGATGGATTTAAGTGCCTACTAGTAGTTCATGGCTTGCCAGCACTTCAACAGTTTCTTCTGCAGTGGCTGGATAAGATAAAAGTTAAGAGCCAGCCCTGACAGTCCCACACCTGGGGGAATGGTTTGCTTTCTGGTAATGATGGACAACACCATTCAAACCTTTCATGATACTCCAAAGTAGAGACTGTCTGGGCCCTAGGTCCAGCTGCTCACTGAAGATGGAGGAAAGATGCTCTCCAGAAACCTAGGTCTGACCTGCAGGAAAGTGGGAGAGGGAAAGATTGCACCACTTTCTCTGGTTGAGGCACCATGCTCTGCTGGGGCAGGACAGCCCAGCAGTACAGCAGGGAGTCAAGCCTTTGTGCTGTGGCTGTAATATCTCAATTCCCCAGCACAGATATGGGGGAGGCAGCTGTGCCCTGTCCCTTCCAAATCCTATACCACCATCCCCAATCACACATAGAGATCTCTGCTGTGCCTCATCCCACTGTCAACTCACCCTTAACAGTCAAGAGTATGTATGTTTAAGGGCAGCTCAGGAAAATAGAGAAGAAAAACATAATTCATGTTGTTGAGAGTCTGACTGAGCTAACAAATTCTGAGCACCTTGTCCACACTGGGATTAAGTGCTAAAAAATAACTGATCACAAGAATAAGAGAAAAATAAATAGACCATATTCACCTGAATGGTAGAAATCATCTTGGAGGGTGGTGCCAAGATGAAACAGGATGTGTTGAAATGTGGCCAGTGATAGACTCCAGTTTTTCACACCAGTTACAACACAGATGAGTTCAGAAGCAGTATCTGTCCTGGGAGGAGGGGTTGTAGGGCAGCATGTAGTAATCTATCTCAAACTGAGACTTTTCAGAGAGCTTTTGGCTGGCATTTGGAAATATCCTTGGAAGCTTTAAAATAATCTCATTTTGCTTGAGTTGGTAGGCATTAGCATTTGTATCTATGGCAATGAAGAAGGAGTTTGGTTTAGGACTAGCTGCCACTGATTTCCCAAGGATTAGAAAAGCCACACTAGTTAATGACCTTGACCAGGTGGCAAACCTCACTCTTGTGCCCCTCTGGTTCTATTCCACAGGGGATTATATTCCAGCCTAGGCAGCTGCTGGGGAAGAGTGGACCACTATGTCCAGAAGAGCTTGGCAGAGCTGTAACCAGCTTTATTTAAAGGCTTTTTTTGAACACATGATAGAGCATTTTCTGCTGTCAGTTATACCAGGTAAAAACATGCCATGAGTAGCTGGCCCTGTTCCGGTCCTTTCATGTTGCTGCAGCAACAAAAGGAAGAGTCAGAAAACTGCACTCACCAATGAAGTGTGGAAAAGTCATTCTGCAAAGGGGTCACTTGGCTTGGGCAGTCCTGTGCCCCTGCTTTGCTCCCCGTGCTGCTAGCATAGCTAAGCACCTCTGGGAGTGTGGTCACCCAAAAACTGTGGGTTGCTAGCGTGGCCCTGGGTGGTTAAAGTGGCATGGCTCCACGGAGGAGCCCTGAAGCTGCCCTACTTTGTGCTGGCAGCAATGAACAAGCTGCATTTGTTCCCCTGTTGTGTTATATTTAACCATCAGCGATGGCTGAAACCGAGGGAAAAACTGGGCAACTTTATTGACATGGGGCTTTTAAGTTGCATAGGTAATGATGGACAAGTTAAGTTGGGGAGGAAGGAAACCAGCCAGCCGCCTTGGGAATCCCTATTTCTGAACATGGATGGTATCTTTCATGGCACTGCTTTGGATAGCCGTGTTGTGCAAACCCCCAGCTCTTTAGAGATCCAGTGGACTATCAGACAAAAAAACCAAACCAAAACAAAACACAAAAACAAACTGTCATATGGCATTCTGGGTATCTGCTTGCTGTGATTGAATACAAAGACTTATTCATCACTCCTACTGCTCACATAACTGACAGATTAAATCACTCTCTGCTGTGAAGATGACAGTGGCCCAATAGCTAATGCTGTCTAACAGTTTCCATTAGAAGGGCTTGTTTCTGATTGTTTATGATTTTGCCAGACTTCAGCTGCTTGAGCTGAAATTTCCCATGCCATATGTCACCACAAACTGAAGTTTTGTGTGTGGAAGGGCCTAGATGAATAGTCATGGCATTTTCAAGCTCATGTATCACTGAAAAGTCACTTGAACACAAATTTTCAGAGAGTAACTGTACATTTCTCCTTTCTTGAGGGAGCAGGAAAAACGTCTGGAGTCAGATGCTCCCCAGTGGTTGGGCTCAGGCTGAAGGTGGAGTCCCAGATAAAGAGCCTGAGTGCAAGAGGTTCCATGTCTAAGGCCCTCAACTTGGTAGGCATTCTTAACAGTTTTAACCTTTTCCAAAATTATCAATATCTTTTGAGGCTGTACTTTGGTTCATTGACATACTTAGTCTCATTTGTAGCCTGTGTTGTTGACGGAAGCCATTCTAAGCAGACAGAGATTACACTACCAGGGAGCACAATTTGGGGAGATGGCATCTAACGGGTTAAGTTTGAGCACATCTCGGGTTTGGGTACATATGATGGCTTATAGCTCTCCTCTTGTTGTGGGTTAAGCAGAGGAGAGTTAATTTTTTTTTTCCTTTTTTTCCCTTCTCTTCATGAATAGCTATCAAGAAGCTATGTTTTGGATTCCTGCTCAGGAGAAAACTG
>VZTO01003741.1:100495-114065 GCA_013400615.1 Syrrhaptes paradoxus
TTGGTTATCGGGTGGGGGGGCAGTATCATTGTGTGTCACTCATTTGTATATTTGTATACAGTATTATTTCCAATATTATTGTAGTTTAGTTATTAAATTGACCTTATCTCAACCCACTAGTCCTCTTTGCCATTTACCTCTTTAATTCTCTCCCCTATCATTGGGTGGGGGGGGGGGACTGTGTGAGTGGGTGTGTGTGGTTTGGTCCCCAGCCAAGGGCCAACCCGCCACACCTCTGCTCACCCTTTACCTTCTCCACTGCTGTCCAGTTGCCATATTTCTGATTGGCATTCCCTGTCGTATAGGATTGGGACCAGTTTTTCAGATCTCTTTGACAGTCTGAGCACCAGGGTGAAGTTGCCAGTTCCTGGAGATTAGTTAGTTTGGTAGCTTTTCGAATTACTTTAATCAATTTTTTTTCCCTGCATTTCCAAACAATACTGGAGAGTTCAACAGGAATAGCTTTCAGGCTGTACTGAGTTGTCCCCAGGTGAGGTGGTTATGTTGGAAGGCCCTTTGGTGACCAGAAATAAGTGGCATGGGTGTGGATCCGGAGTGGGATCACTTCTGGTTCTTGAAAAGTAACTTTCAGTATGATATGCTGTTTCTGGGAGTAGTATCCACAGATGATGGCTTAATTGCACATTGGGTGGAAATGTGCTCTCTGATCCGCAACCTATATAACTCTTTCCCTACAGATATTTTTATCAGAGTGAGCTTTACAAGCCCCTAGAAAGGACCTCTAACTGCCACAGGAATCTGAGAAGGCTTGTGTAAGGTCCCTGGAGGAGTTTTTCCTTAACCATTGCACAACCCAGAAAAATTCCAAATCTCAGTAAAAACTCCGTGTGTGCTATGTTTTCCCAAATTGGGCATCAATGTGAATTGTAAGAGCTAGGAACTGTCTAGAAGCAGGCTTTATAACCACCTTGAATATTTACACTTAACTACCCACACTAGTGGACCTTCAGATGATTTAGAGCTCTGACAAACCTGGATTCCCATTAAACTAGACAGCTTGGGTCCAATTAGTAACATCACCCCAGGAAGACAGTGTTCAGGATGGCCTGCAAAATATATCTGACCATTTACTGTACTCTGCTTTTATAGTGGGTTTTGCAGTTGTGCTGTATTCTGTAATGGCATTGCCATGGTGTTAGCAGTACCTTAGCGGGCTAATTTAAAGCTAGCTGGGTATGTCAATGCTATGCTGTAATTTTAATAAGGTCTGTGGTAGTGACACATCTGCAGTCACAAACTGTCATCATTCTGCACTGCTGACATGGTGTAATACTCTGCAGAAATCCTCAAGCCAGGCCTTAGGAAATGAATCTGGATCCTATAAACACTTCAGTGGGAGGAAGCAAAAATACTCGCATGACCTGCCAGGTCTTTTTGTCTCATAGGTAGGACTTTATATGGAGGAAGTTGTCTTTTCCCTTGGTAAATATAAAAACACTTTATATTATTTCATTATATAGATCACACTGAACGGTATTCAGTAAACTGCAGATGTCCTTAGGTTTCCATTATAAACTTGATTTTATTCCTATTCCTTACTTTGCCAAAATTAGCCCTATACACCTACAACTTCACAGGCATAATCTTATTCTGAGGTAGATTTTTTTGGAAGAGTTGAAGGAAACTGGTCAAGGTGTTTAAGAGAGATGATGGCTAAAAACAAAATTAGATCATCTGCTTGGAGAGTTTCCTAAAGACTTTTTGGCTTGTCATATCCTGAAAATTCATTTGCCTAGAGATTCAAAATATATTTCAGATCTGTTGGTCTTGGCTAGAAATGGTGCCTTTGAATAGTTTTAGGCTGTCTGGTGACAGAATTATTTGGTTACTGGAAGTGGTTCCTGCCTCAGTGTGTGTACGTATATGTGCTATGTGTTCCTTGGAGATCTTACTCAACTATGTGCCAATGTGCTCATAAATTTATGGTGGCATATGTAAGGTTTCTAAACAGCTCTGCATGTATCCTAAACAGACATGTTCCTTCTCCGACTCTAGTCCTACCTGTCAGTACTGGTGCCTAAAGTCCTCACTGGTGTGTTTCCTGACTCCTGCTGTGATCCATGCTGCAGCTGACAGCACGGCTTTACAGTCCCTTCTACACAGTCCTTGGAGACCTCTCCCAAAGCAAACAGCATTCAAATCTCATTCTACTCATCCCAGTGCTCTTTCCTGGGTCAAAAAAACATACCTGCCATGATTTGTGCCAATATGTCAGTCTCTGATGGCTGCGAGCCACACATGATGAGACTTAAGTCAGTATTATTTTTCAGCATGTATGTTTTGTGGCTTATTTCTGGTTTTATGACAAAATAAGTTCTAAGGCATAATGTTACTATTCTTAAAGAGGATTTATTTCAAAAAATGTGCTTAGGGCTTTCTCATAATTGGGTCATTTTTAAAGATGGTTTTTGACGTGTGATCAAAACCAGAGGCAAACAGATTCATTAGACAATTTTCAGTGTCTCTTACTTTAAGTAAGAAGAACATGACATCTGGGAACAGTATAGTTGTGCTAAACCACTGCGTTAATGTGGTCTCCTGGGATCACTACCTACACACTGCATCAACCCTTTAGCTTGTACTGAAGGTTATAGTATAGCAATGTCAACAGTAAAGCCCGCCCAGCATGTACTGTTGATCATGGAACATTACCCATGTCCCATGAGACCTTGCTTTTAGTTAATAATGTTGCCATGCTTTCAACATTTACGCCTTGATCTTTCTGAGCTCCTGACTTTAGTTGGTGGTGGTTTTGTTGAAGTCAAGTCCCTGACCTGCAAATAGCTGGAGCCTCTGTGTGTCTTTGGGAAGTATGACACCACGCTTTCTCTGTTTTTTATTCCACCAGCATCTGTTCTTGGCCACTATTTGAAGCAAGCTCTTGGGCTAGATGGAACTTTGTTTTGCCTTAGTGTGAATGTTCTTACGCTGTATTCTCGGTGTCAACAGAAGTAGTTGACTACTTGCTGATAACAGTGCTAGGAATTTACTTCATCATTTTAAAGACTTTTAACAGATTAGGTTTTTTTCTTACTGTTGTTATTTTTTTGTGTGTAGAAGCTTTGTTATTTCTGTGCTCCAGAGCTAGGACTCGAATCCAAAGCAAAGCATTTTCTTGAAGTCAGGGATATGCTTTTTTCCCCACTTCTGGTTCTTGACAATCACATTTTTCAACATGCTCAGTAGAAACATGGTAGGGTTTTGCACTTAGATACTGTTGACTGTGGGCATACTCTGACAGGACTGAGCAGGACCTTGCTGGCTGCAGGCTGCTGAGTGCAGCAGGACCATCCACATGGCCACTGTCTTCTGGGACTGAGGAACTGCCTGGCTGGAAGGCAGAAGTGACAAACAAGTTTTCAGGGGCTTTCAAGAGGGGAAAATGGGTTATGACGGTAAGATGAGATGTAAAACTGACATCTAGATGGACTAGGGGAAAACTGGAATATGGCTGGTTCACGGAGAGTCTATAGAGATGGTAAGGAGAAGTGGAAAGGCTTACAGCAGGGAGAGAGGAGGATGGTCTGTGATCTTAGAGAGACCTGGAGCTGAGCACAGGCTTCCTGTGTTCAGTTCCTGTGTCTGGCTCTCAGGTGTGGAACCCACTGTAAGGGACTATTTCTCCCAATACAAGTCCACACAGATGTTGACAGTCATAGACTGACTGAGAGACAGATTTTCACCAGAGGTGATCTGAGAAGTCATTAACTCCACCCTTCTATCTCAAGACCAATTTACAATCATATCACCCCAAGCTACAGTATCTTATCGTTGATATTGAAATTTTGTCTAATGTCTAATCTAAATCTCCCAAACTTCTTTGTATTTTATTCTTCCTGATCTTTCTACCAAGTACATATTATTTCCTTATTCTTTGCAACAGCTTTTTAGTTGAAGACTATTAACCTTCCTTCTTCTCGGTTGTTACTTCTTCAGCAAAAAACTCTCCAGATTTCTTGCAATCTTCCCTCATGTTTTCTGGACCTCTGTCCAATTTTGCTGATCTCCTCTGGCCTCTCGCCAACTAGTTCATATCTTTCTTGAAGTGCAGCACACTAAGCAGGACATGCTCTTCCAGGTGAACCTTTAACAGTGGGGGTCAGGCCACATGGACTATTTCGTTAGTCTTTAAGACCCTTTAGGCATCTCAATGTCAGGGCTTTGCCATTCATGTTCAGCTTGTTCCACCATAGATTTTTCTCTTTTGAACTGGTACCTAGACAGTTATGCAAGTACAGATGAGTATTTCTGTGCAAGCATGGTATTTGCACAATAGTGTGTTCCATCCATTTTAGATGACTTCTCTGAATATATAAAGATCATTTAAAATTCTGATCTTTCAGCATCTATAACATCTGCAATCCTTTTTTGCTTGATCTGCAAGTTTAATGACCATACTTCATATTCCATCTTCTATGCCTTCAATGAAAACATGAAATAAAACTTGATATGGGACCAAGGCCCACAGAATTCCTTGCAAAACACGTATATTTTGGTGGATTACGATGGAATTACTGCATGGATACAATTATCCAACCAGACTGGACCTCCTGCCCCTTTCCCATAGCAGTTTCATCTCGAGAACAGTTCACTAGCCTGTTCATGAGGATATTATAGGAAGTACTGCTAAAGGCCTTGCAAAAAATTAAATAAAATAAATAAATTCAAGCTATAGAACATCCGCTGCCATTACTTCACCCTCCCTTTAAGACTCCTGGAGTGAAGTTGATCAGGCTTAGGCAACTGGAAAACACCTCACTTAGCTGGTTACTCTCTAAGCAGGTTTTACGTATTTCAGGCTGAAATTTTACCCCTTCTTCCTGGTAATAATTGCACTGTCTGCTTGATGTTGACCTTTTTGTAAAGACTCATGAAAAAGGGAGAAAAAAAGGATGTTAAAATCTTTGTCTTCCTTAACATCCTCTGCTGATAGCACCCTCCCATCTTTGAGTTGTAGTCCAAACTTCCCTTTGTTTTTCTCTTACAACCTTATCTGTAAAGTTTCTTTTACTTTTGGTAAGTTTTGCTAGTTGCAGCTTATTGCATTTTGTCTTTACTAAGTATATACACCCCCAACCTCCCCATGAATGAAGTATCGTGCTGGGTGCTCAACCAGCTGACCTAGTTTCTAATTTACAGATATATCACTTTCTGATGATTGCGGTCAATTAAAAGGTTGTGAATTAGCTGAATTCTGCTGAATTTCCATACTTTATAATGGCATAGGTTGCACTTGGTTTCTTATTAGTACTTCTTGAAGGAACTGACAGCTCTCCATTAATTTGTTTTTCCCTTAGATTTGCCTCTTACAAGATCTTCCCTACCCATTGCTGCGTTTATTGACATCTGCCTTCTTGAAATCTAGTGCTGTCAGTCACTCAGTTGGATGAAGTGGAAGAAGTTGACACTATGTTCGCTGCAGTACTGATTTCTTGCAAAATGTTGTACCTGGCAGCAGATTTTGAGTCATGTTGCACTGCCCTCTGCCTATGTGGAAAACTGCCGCTCAGCTGAGGAAGGTAGGGACAATTACAGTATGTATTAGCTCTTAAGATTTAAGCTGCTGTTCTGAATTTAGCAAGAAGAATGGGAAGAAAAATGTGACTTCAGAGAAACCTTCTGTAAGGCATTAATAACTGCCCTTATAATGGATCTCATTCAACATGGACAGAGGATCTGTGCTGATGAATCGTTTACAACACAAATTCCTTGTGATAATAAATAATCCAGACTAAGGTATGTGATGATCCTTGCTCTAATTTGTTTGCTAAAAAGTTAGAACATTAGTTGTTTCACGGTGCAATGGGCAGACAGTGAGATCATAATGTTGGAGATAAAGAAAAAGCAATAAGCTTCACCTTAGAGCAAAAACGGCTGATCAGACCACACTGGACCTATGCCTTATAGGAACAGTGTCAGAAGCCCTTACTGACATCAAATGCAAAACCAGTAAGACTCCAGGTCCTACTAAAACGCTCTAATATTCTTTAGTGTTGGTTGAGAACACTGTAGATACCTCATGGACACTCTCATAGGTCAATTAGAGATGGTCAAGAAGTCAGGCTGAGCCTGGTGCTTGTATTAGAAAGCCTTCCTGCTTGTTACACAATTATTTTTACCAACAATATTACAATGCAGGTTGCTTTACTATCACTTCAAGTAGCTTTGGATTCTCTAAACAACAACAAAAAAATTACCAGTAACCAGTCCCAGATATGGCAAATTTTTATGACACGTGTAAACTAATAAATATGTGGGCATCCCACTGGCAATGTGGTGTTGGAAGACAGAAGAGCAAGCTTTGCCTATTATCAGAGTAGGGGGTGATGGTATAGAGGAATCCAGGTTGTTGAATCACTCCATTACATACTGCAGGGAATGAATGTGCAGTGTCAATACGCTATCTAGTGGCTGTATCAATTATTACATTATTCCTGAATTCCTGTTCTTCCTCTTGTGAATTGTAGTATTAAAAACATACTTTAGATGAAATAAGGGTTTGTAAGTCTGTAACCATTCTTTAATGAATCTAAGACATTTTGAGGTTATAGGTGATTAATTCAAAAGAAAGAACACAGTGAAGTCTCTGTGAATATGCAGACAAAATTGTTGCTGGGAAGTTCATGGCAGTCATTCTTGTCGTCAATAGCATTCTGATGGGCACTGGATAAGCCGTTAAGATTTTTCTCCTTTATATACAGACCATGTTCTAGATTGGCTAATAAAAACCAGCTCAGTTCAGGTGTGCTTCAAGGACAAGTTTAAGTATTTTCTTTAGCTACTAGATTATGCAATACTTTGTGAGCAGATAATCTAGGTACAAGGCCAGACATGTTCTCCTCTAAAGGGGAAAACTAATCCCTGTCCCCCGAGATCACAGACTAGGAAGAGGTAAAGATCACATACAACAGCATTCTCTGGGTTTTCTATTTCTGCCAGGGCTGTCACTGACCTTCAGTAAATCATACACCCCTTCTGCTTTGTTATTCATTTATTTACTATCTCTGAAGATACTACTGTTCTACAGAAGCTAAATATCTTTATAGTTGATGGGCACTTCTGGTGTAAAGGCCTTATTTTCTATATTATACATATGAAATAGAAAATACTGTACGCATATAGGACCTGTGGCACCATATTTAGGGTATTGCATGAGCTACAACTAGCACACAAATTAGTTATATTTTTTTTCTAAAAAAGTCTGACTCACCCTCGCTCTCAGCAATTTTGCACTTTTCTACTTATTAACTGAGAAAGCTCCCTAGACAGATGTTAAGCTATTTATCTTTAAGCACACTTCATTAAGTACATGTATTTGTTTTAGAAGGATGAGTAAAGACGTGATGATGCACGTTTCAGCTTGGGTAACACTTCTTGAACTGTTCTTTCTAGTAAAGCAGAAATTTGGTTATGATCTTTCTTCATGCACCATGAAATGAGAGATGCCAATTTTGTTCTCCATTTTTGGTAAATAATTTCTCTATACACACTTCTGACCCCTTAAAAATAAGTTTAAAATAGTGGGTAGAAAGAGTTGTTCCCATCATCTACATTTATCATAATTTTTTCTGATATAAAACTTCCATGGTGCACGTCCTTTACCACACACAAGAACAGTTAATAAACATGTATATTAATGTGCCCCATAGGTGGTTACTGCGCTAAGGTTATGGACTGCACTTAATAAGAAAACCACTATTTTTAAGAGTAGTGCATAAAAGTCAGTTCCTTGGTTTTGCTCTTTCACCCAAAATAAATCCAAAACTGAGAAGCTTATGCAATTGAGCGTATAAGAGTTGGCAGGTCTATGGACAACCTGCTTTAAAAAGTGCTCAAAGCTGAGGAGCTTAACCTCTTCTCCCCTCCTACCCGCAAGCATTTTCTATCCTACTTCTGATTCAACATTCACTCTGGCCTAATTACCCTTAAAACAGATATTTTAAAAAATGCTTTAACTGAAAGAAGAATTTTCTTTTTAGATGACTACTAGTAACAGAGACAGGCTAAAAAATACATTAGAAAATTAAGTACATTTCTCACTTGGACTTGCAGCCTTGTGGGTCTAGCTCCACAGTACACAAATCCCAACTTATTTTTATTGCTTGTATAACCAGCACAACCCTGGCCACAAAAGGTAACACAATAAATAATTACTACAAGAAAAAAGTCCGACACTCAAGATTCATTGCACAAACATTTAAACAGAGGAAATAATTTCTTTTACAAATATGTTTCTCTTGTATAAGAATAATTTTTTACAGAAAATAGCTCTTTATATGTTTTACAGAAATATACTGACATTTAGATTCTCTATTAATGGATAATGATTGAATACAATTTAAGATTTTGGTTACGTTTTAAAGTCACCAAATATCAATAATACAGCAATACGTCACTTCTCTAATATCCTTAAACTGCTTGACTTATCAAGTCTTGAGTCAAGACAGTGAAAACATTCCTATAATCATGTTAATTTGCACACACTCAAGTATCTTGAAACTGTTATGAAATATCTCCTGAAAGTAATACCATAATTTAAGTGTCAAGGAATGTGAACTTAACCCTTAACAAGGCAGCATTATTTGCTCGCATAGATTATCCGGCTGGCTAATACTGTAAAACCCAAATTGAACAGAAGCTTTTATATTAAACTGGTTTACTGTTAATGTGACCTTCAAAACAAGACAGCAGAAGCTACTCTAGTAAATGCTATGTAGCATTAATACAACACATAAATGTAATAAAAATGCTTTCATTTTCTTAAGGTAACACCACAGAAGGTAGAGAAAAAAAAATCAGTAAATTAAGATATAAAAAGTAAATTTGTGAAGGACAAGAAGAAATTGAAAAACACATGTATATATATTTCTACGTAAAATGTAAGGGTAGGCTAGGAAGTACATATATTTTAAAATACTCAATTTCTTCAAAGGCTGTGTTAAAGTCCACATGGTATCATGTGGACCTCAAACACAAACCACATTCAAACACTTTACCTCTACAGTTGTTGTTTCAAGCACCTATACTTATATGCAAATTTCTGTTGAAATTAGTGAGAAGGTAAGGACACTTATCCTTGAAATACAACTATATGCAATCATCTTTTCCTCCTTTCTAGGTATAAGTTTAAATAGACGATGTAAGCAAACAAGTACTATATAACCCAATGACAGAAAAACTGAAATTTAGATTGCATATGATCTATTTAGTGTTCATACACGGCTACTTAGGAGTTGGCCAGCTGTAGCCTGTGTGAGTCCTGTTGATGCTTCCAGGCTTCAAGATTCAGATTTGTAGCTACATTTAGTCAAACATGGCTCTCACTCTGAGTTAGCCAGTCTATTAACACATGTAACTTTCAAATAAATTCATCTGGAAGTGGTACATCTCTCCTTCTCACACACAGCACAGAGGTTGATATGAGACAGTAATGAATCACATTATACTGGTTCACATTTCCATGTAGTTAGAAGGAGAAACAAGCCCCCTGCAAAACCTTATTCCAGTGATTTTGCAAATTCTGCGTAGTCAATGTATCCATCGTTGTTCTTATCATCGTCTCTTAAGACATCATCTATTAAACTAATCAGCTCTTCTTCTTTCATTGCCTGGGTATGCTCACCACCTTCCTACAAAAACAAAACCACATTGAACAGTTTAGCAGTGTTTCTCCTCTAGTGGCACGTATGACAGATTACTGACAACTGATTTTTTGTTAAGCTATTCACATTTGGTGCCCAATTTGGAAATAAGTTTTATGTAATCATTTATATCAATACAAGCAACTTTTACCAGGCACAAGCTACGAAGTCCAAGTTCTCTAGACTTCAGAACAAGCAGTCTGTATCCAGTTAATATTCTTAGCCAAAAGTTCTAAAAGCTAAATAGCAGAGTGAATAATGATGGATAATAATCTAACAGATGTGTTTGCAAATTGGATCTTAGTGTATTATAGACACTATAGTTTCTATACAGTACAGAAACATCTTCCTGTGCATCAGAACTTGCGAAATGCAGAGCTTGACCGTAACAGAGTTGTGAAAAAATCCAGCACTGTAGCTTAAACTCCGTAAAATTCTTAGTATCACCCCTTATGAGCAAAGGGGAATACAAAGAGTTGCCTTTGCACATGAAACAGCAAATCATTATTCTGTTCTTGGCTAGGTACTTTTTGCCTATTCTGAATTGTAATTTCCAAAAGGTCAGTATGAGATAATGTGTTGGTATTGTCTTCTAAGGATTGTATCTTCCAACTTTGTCCTTAAATGCTCCTATCTGGAAAGAGGATTTGTGTTTAGAAAAAGGAGAAGAAAACAAAGGCAGACAGTGACTGGTTTCTCTAATACTAACTTTGTGGAAGAGGTCTCTTACAGTTTGTGTATCCATGGCAGTTAACAGTTTGGAGGTGAAAACAGCGGCCTTAGAACCACGATCAGCATCGTACAATGTGCTATTCCTATAAACCCTCAGCAGCATTGTGCCATTTTGGATTATCTCCCTTTCTCCCCTTCCCTGCCTACCAAAGCAGCCCTTCTGTCAAACCATTTTCACTCTACAGTCCTTCCTCACTCTAAAGTTAAATGACATTAGAGACTTCTCGAAAACTGCAATATGACATGAAAAACTGTGATAAAGCTAGCACATCTATAAATCAACCCAAAACTATCGGGGGGAAAAATAACCTCATCTTCAAGCAAAACTGAACTGCAATGAAGATGTGTTGCAACTGTTCTGTTTGTTCTGTTGTAAGCTGCTTTTAGCGTCATAACTGTTTCCAAACACACATGCCATTACAAAATTCCACCTACCTCTTTGTGGACGTGTGATATAGCAGTAGCGAGCTCTAATCCATCTAGCAAATTATTGCCATCATAATCATGCATTTTGAAGTAATGAAGCTGCAACTCTTGCGGAGACATCTCAGATTCTGGTTTCTCAATAACACCTTCCAAATGTTCCATGATGTGGCTAAGAACAAAAAATAAACAAACCCCACATCATTTCTGTCAGTTAATATTTAATGCTCTGTTTACATCAAATTTAGTCTTTGACTAAAGTGAAGTACACAGGAAATATATTATCTCTAAAAGCACCCTGGACAACCAAAAGTTCCAGTTTTATACTAAGATGAAAGGGGTACAAAAGCTGTTCTTTCTCAGGTGCTGCAGTGGCCTCTAATATGTTATATAGCCATTTCTCTTTCTTCTGGCCTACTTAACAGGTTATCAAAACAACTGAAACAGTGCCCACAATCTTTTGTCTGTCTTGCAAAGCATGGGAACTGGAGGAAGATTTTTCCCAGTCAAACAGGAATTATTCTAGGGAGTTTTATTTGCTGCTACCACTGTTTTGTCTGTATGAAGAAACAAATGGAAAAACCCTCTCACTTCACCTGTTCAGAATATGATTTTGTCTAAAGTATGTTCATCTAGGTAAGCAGGATTTCTATAAGAAATTCTTTAGAGTATGAGTAGGGCTAAAAGCTCCAGAGAGAGCTGTGTTGGTCTAGTATCTCTAGAAACTTACCAAGCAAACACGTTTCATATCTGACACCAGCTAGTCATACAACATTGTGAGAAAACAGCATGCCCTGTGCTTAAGTCCAACTCTTGTAACAAGACTTACGAGATAAGCAAATCATTAAGAAATAAAGTTTACATTTTTAGAACATGGAACACATACTCTTTATCTTGTACCAAGTTCTTATCAAGGCGAATATTTGCATGTTGACTCTCTCCTACGTGTTCCTCAGCTAGGGCGTAGATGAAGAATGCAGCCAGAAAGCAGAACAGCAGATGTATTCTAAAAATCCTCACGGACATCATGATCTCCTACAAAAAGTAAAACATTGCCCCCCACAAAAAAACCCCAACAAAAACAAACAAAACCAAACAGATGAAAAATGCAATCTACTTTCTGGACACTTACAGAGTGCTTACGAAATAACCCTCCTAAGCTAGAATAAAAGAGCTTGCTTCATTTCAAGCACACAGCAAGCAGAAAACCAGAGAGCTCCCATTAAGAATTTCAATGAGGGTGTCTATTTCAAGGCAGTATGTAATAGTTTTCAAAGAATTATTTTTTTTTCACGCAGGGAAGGAGCACTCTTAACCATGCTGACAGCCAGCCACCCCTGCCAGCCTCACGCAAGCCCGCCCCGGAGTTGCAGGAGCGCGGGTCGCTCCCAGCAGCCAAGGGGCCGCAGCTCCTCAGCAGCGGTGCGGAGGCGGCGTGCCCCAAGTAACGCACAGGCGCCACAGCCAGGGAAACGCCACAGCGCTCGGGCGGGGCGAGCGGCGCCGGCTGCTCCGCCGAGACCAGCAGCGGGGTCGGCCTCTCGGCCGCAGCTCCCCCACCCCCAGCAGCGCCCGTCGGAGCGACTCCCCGGTAGGCAGCGCCACCGGCCAGGGCGCGGGGCCCGAGGCCCCAACAGCCGCCGCAGCGCGGCCCGCCCGCGCCCCGCCCGGGACGCAGCACCTCCGCTCCCCCCTCCCCGGCCTCACAGCGCTGGCGGGCGAGCGGGTCCCGCGCCCCAGGCTACGCACCCCACGGCGGACGGTCCCTCCCGCGGGCACCAGTGACAGGCAGGTGGGGCGGCGCGCGGGGCAGGCCGGCCACCATCCCCGGCTCACCTCTGACCCGACGCACGCACCGCGCTCCCGCCCCTTCTTCCCGCCTATTGGCTGCACCTTTCCGCCGAGCGGGCGCTACGTCACCGCTCTTGGAATTCCACGTGGAGCCCTCGCGGAGGGACAGGTGGAGCGCCCCGCCCACCGCGGTGTGGGGGGGCTGTGGGCGCGAGCTGGGGGGTGGGCGCGCGGCGGCTGCGGTCACCAGCCGGGGCCGACCCGCGGTGGGGACGCACGGCGAGGATCCAGGCAGCCGCGCCCGCCGTGTTCCCGCTGCGGGGGCTGACCCCGGCCGGCCCTGCTCCGCGCCTTCCCGTCACGGCCTCGCAACGGCCCCATCCACAACCGACCCGCTGCTGCTGTGGGAACCGCCGCGCCCTGCCGCCGTTACTCTCTGTCCGCTCACAGGACTCTATAAACTGTTTGTTCTCTTTGCTTCCCCCTTTCACCAGATGTCGGTGACCTCGTTATTTTTATACTTGGCGTCTAAACAGCAGCTGCTTTTGCCTCCCGTGGTTATAACTTTCAAACTCCGTCTTCGGGAAGCGGTTTGGTCTGTTGGCTCCTTACTGGAGCACTGGGGGATGGCTCTGCGCCAAAATCGCTACTGCAGGGGGGGCAGTGGCCGTCAGGAACAGCTGATGGAAGAGGCCAGGGGTTCAGGTGATTCCCAAGGGGATGGGTGCAGGACCCCTGGCCCTTAGAATCACAGAATGGTTTGTGTTGGAAAGGACCTTAAAATCACCTAGTTCCAACCCCCCTGCCATGGGCAGGGACACCCTCCACTAGACCAGGTTGCTCAAAGCCTCATCCAGCCTGGCCTTGAACACCTCCAGGGATGGGGCATCCACAGCTTCTCTGGGCAACCTGTTCCAGTGCCTCACCACCCTCACAGTAAAGAATTTCTTCCTAATATCTAA
>VZTO01003741.1:114665-135161 GCA_013400615.1 Syrrhaptes paradoxus
GTTGTAGAAGGTCACTACATTTGTCAGGCATGACTTGCCCTTAGTGAAGCCATGTTGGCTGTCACCTTATTTTCTGTGTGCCTTAGCACAGATTCCAGGAGGATTTGCTCCATGATCTTGCCAGGCACAGAGATGAGACTGACTGGCCTGTAGTTCCCTGGGTCCTCCTTTTTTCCTTTTTTAAAAATGGGGGTTATATTTCCCCTTTTCCAGTCTGTGGGAACTTCCCCAGACTCCCATGACTTCTCAAATATGACAGATAGCAGCTTAGCAACTTGGTCTGACAGTTCCCTCAGGACCTGCAGATGTATCTCATCGGGTCCCATGGGCTTGTTGCACCTTCAGGTTCCTTACGTGGTCTTGCACCTGATCTGCTCCTCCAGTGAGCAGTTCTTCATCCTCCCAGTCCCCTCCTCATCTCCCCTGCCTGTCCTTCCTGAAGAGCCTGTGTCCCTCCATCCCAACACTCCGGTCTCAAGATGCATCCTTCCATGTCTCCGTGATGCCAAGGAGATCGGCTCCCTGGCCCGGGCGTCAAATGAGCGGCGGCAGCGAGGGGTGGCCGTGAAGAAGCCGCCGTTTCCGGCGCCGTCCCCGAGCCGGGGCCCGTCGCGCCCGCTCACACCCCGCCGGGCACCTGGGGGCGGGCGGGGCCAGGGTCGCCCGCCCGGAACCGCGATCCTGCCGGTGTCTCCCCGCCCGGCCGCCGGTGTCTCCCCGCCAGGCGGGGCGGGCCCGGGCAGGGCGGGGCGGGCCCGGCGCTAACATGGCGGCGAAGGGCTCTCACTCGCACGTGAAGCTGGAGGGGGAGATTGAGCGGTGCCGGGCGGAGGGGCACTGGGGACAGCTCCGGCACCTGGCTCAGCAGCTGCTGCCGCCGGTACGGCCTCCGCGAAAGGCGGCGGGGGACTCGCAGGACTCGGGTAAGCACCGGTGGCGGCGGGGGGCGGCAGGATGGGGGGGCAGAGCGGTGGGGCGGCCGCCGTCGTTACCGGAGCGCCGGTGGGGGCGGGGCTGGCTCGTCGCTCCCTGCCACCGCCCGGGGCTCGGCAGCTCCGGCCCGGGGAAAATGGACGTGAGCGGGAGCTGCGGGTGTCCCGGGGTTTCGGGAAAGGGCTGGGGAGCGCCTGGGTGCCGGCGGTGGGAGCGGGGTGTCGCCTGGTGTCGCCTGTAGGTCCCGCGGCCGAAGGAAGGGAGGTGGGGGGCATGCCTCTGCAGCGGGGGAGCCGCGGGCGGCGCTCAGGAAGACAGCTGGGCGCTTCCTCTGCGTGTCCGCGCTTCCCAGCCCGCCGGGCTGCCAGGGGAAGCGCCTCGCTGGGGTCTGCCGGGGGGAGCGGGGGCAGCGGCGCTCGCCCGCGGGTTTCGGTGCGTTTGGGGGTGTTGCCCTCCCCTCGGGACGCACCGGGGCGCGGGTGGCGGCGGCGCCTGGCGCCTGCCTTTGGTTTAACAAGCTGGGCTGGGCTGTGGCCAGGCTGCCGACCGAAATCTTGCGTGTTTGGAAATGTCTCTCTTCAGTTTCTGGGCACGTGTGGTGTTGATTCCCTGTTGCCCCCCTTCCCGCTCGGTTCTGGATGCCCTTATGTTGTCCCCCTCCGTTGCTGAAGGGGGCTGCTTTATTTAAAGGCTTGGGCTCTTCCAACTGTCCTTTCACATCTAAAATACAGGTTTTATAAATAGCAAATGTATTCTTATCTCTTTTTCCTGTTGCAACACACTGCTTTGCTGCTTTTTAAATGAAATCAGTTGTAAGAAGTAGAGGCAGCCTAACTGAGAAATATAAAATTCTGTGTCTGTAGTCAATAGCAGTAAGTTGTGAAGAGGACCTGATCCTAGCCACTGCACTGGTATGAGGTTCTGCAGGTGAAGTCAGAATAAACCCACCTCTTTACTGCTTCTTTAGAGCAGTGTCTCTAGGATGTACCCCTAGACTTAATTGAAGCTTGCTGGAGTGCAAAAAACTTCACAGTGGGAAAGCATGGTGAGGGGAGATGTTGGTAGCTTAATACATGTTTGTTTACAAAGCTTTCCAAGTGTATACGTGCTGCAGATGGAACCTTGTGTTGAGAACCACACAGTCAAACTTTGGACTTTAGTCAGGTTTTGGCAGCAGGTGCAGAGATCGTCATGCAGTTTGGGGGCATTAATAGTCGAAGAGTTCATATTAGTTTGTTCCCTTGTAAATAAGAGGCATAACAATAGTATGATTGCTATAAAAACGTTATTTATTAATTTACTGCTATGTCATCGTAACTTGCTAGTTGTGAAAGAGTAATGCTTTGTTATTGCTACAGAACTTTTCTTCCAGCAAGGGATTAGCTACAGTTTTGAGTTTGTAGAAACACTAGTGTGTCTGGATGTTTTTTTTTAATAGTATTTGCTTTCAGGGATTGCGTATACGTATTTCTTCATTGCATATGGCCTTTTGTAATTCCTTAAATTTGGTTAAGAGATCAGTGACTACCTGGAAACTCTTTAGTGTATAGAAATGATTGCATGCAAGGTGGGGGGGAAATATACTTGAGCATTTGATATGCAGCTGAACACTTAAGGCACAACAACAACAAAAAAAAACACGAGTTGTTTATTGATGTTGTCTGTAATGTGTAGGTAGTAAGTGGGTATAAGTTGTCCCATGGACTGAAAATATAGGAATAGATACGCTGTTGTGTTTCCTGCCTTCTAGAATGTCAGACTTTGAAATTTGAGGTATGTATGAAATGTATGGCTTGGCTCTGTGATTTACAAAGGTTTTCTTATCCTGCTTGACCCACTAGTCAGCTATTGAGGTACTAATTTTATGAATAAATGAACCGCAGAACTGGACCCATCATGCGAGAACTCCAAGTACGCTGGCAGATGAAATTTTTTTTTCAGCCCATGATTGCAACATTGTATGATGCTTCCTGCGATATCCAGTGCTACTACCTATGTTAGAGTTTCTCTTCTGTCAAACTGTGAACAGGAATGGATTTTAACATAGAAAGAATTTTGTGTGGTGTGTTAGTTATGTCACTGGATCTACCCGTTTGTGTCTTTAGTAATGGGTGTGTAAAATCTTTGTGAATTTTTGGTTGTATTTTTTTTTTTCTGTGAACTTTCAGGAAAATCTTTAAAACTTTATGGTGTGGTTACTGTTCTGTGGTGAAATTCATAGCTTATCTGTAGTCTGAAGCATGCATTTCATGCTTGTACATTTGTAAATCTAAAGTATGCACTTACATGCTTGCAAAGATTAGCCTTATGCTTTTGAAAGTGAGTTTTGTGATGAAAATTCTGAACTATTATATTAATGACAACACAAGAATGAAGTATGCTGTCAAAATTAAGATTCATTAGGGAAGATCAAGTTAAAAGGAAATGTAATTTCATTTTTTTCGTAGGAAATGTACTGTTTCCAATAAATAGAAATTAATGGAACTTTTTTTCTGTCTGCTAGTTCTTCCTCACCCTTTCATGTGAGTTGCTGTTTGTATTTCTCAGGTGTGTTTTATTTTTGTAGTGCTGTTTATCAACAGTAACGCAGTAAGTGACATTTCCTTTTGGTTGGTATGTGCTTTCAGAGGACTATGGGAGTATGCTGCTTGCAGAGGCTCTGCTGGAAGAATGTTTGAAGGAAAACTTTGCCAAACTGAAGGACTCCATTCCACTGACAGAGAAGAATGAGCCAAAACTGAGTGAAGCTAAACAGTATCTGAGCAGTATCTTAAGCAGAGGAAAACTACGAGTAAGTGGGCTCTGTCATTGTAGTTCCTGCCAACGGGGTGCTGCTTTCATATGATTATTGGTCTGATGCAGAGTGTTGGTGTTGCCTGTTCATGTCCCAGTATGTGCAGTGCTGTATGGTAGGTATTACTAATGGACTGGTAATTCAATATCCCTTTACAGTGTCTTGTGTTGGGAGACTTGCTTTTTCATATGCAAAAGAATTATGTGCTACAAGTGTATATCCTGTTATTTGTTTAAAAGCAGGATAAATATTTAGGAATTCTGGGGGGGTGGGGCATGGCCCCATGATGGTGCTGTCAGGCTAGCACAGCTGAGTGACCTGCTGCTGCTCCTGGTCTTGAGGGAATTGTGTACACCTGGTCAGCTCCAGAGCAGAGGTAAAATGTGCTGCAGGCTGCTGTCAGGCACTTAAGGTTGTGGTGTGAGTCCAGGGTTACAGCCTTCCATTGCTTTCAGTATCTGCCAGAGAAGTTATGTGAAGTTATGCTTTTATTTTATTTTGTAATCTGGGTGTGCAGTTGGTAGCTGCCTGCTAACTGAGCTGCAGAGCTTTAGGAGTGTTTTAAGACCCTGCCTTGATGGCTGCTGCTATGTTGGTGTCCTAGGATGCACAGTTAACTCGCTTTAAAAAGATGATGAATTACAGCTGTCTGTTTTATACTTCTGTTACTTTATGTACTGAAACTTACAGGCTAATTATGGTGAAGTGTATGATACACTTTCAACATGTTAACTTCCAGGCAGTGAGTGTTCAGAGGCATTTCTGGGGGAGTTCCTTGTCCTTAACTTCTTGAATGTCAGTGTATTTAAAATGTAAAAAGAAATTGGGAAGGAAGGGAAGTCTGTCCAACCTTTCTTTATAGTTTAGCCCCAGTAACAGCCAGAACCACCAGATTCTTCCAGGTCTTGGTGTTAAGTTTGGCTGCATGAATTGCTGTTACTATTTCTTTGTCAGTGGTGACTTGGCTGCTCATGCAGCAATGACCCTGTGTTGACTGTGTTAAGGAAAAAAACATGACTATGAAGGCTTAGAACCTTTTAATGCTTTCCCAAGCATAAAAAGGGTCTGAACAGATGTATTTTACTGAAATTTTTTTGTTACACAGATTTGTATGCATGTTTTCAAGCCTTAAGAAACCAAACACATCTTAGAAATAGCAGGCACGCCGTCTCTTTTTCTACTGTTGCCTGAAAATTCTTTGATAACTTAAGAAAATTGGAGAGATTTCTCACTCGTTAATTAAATGTACATAGGAGAGGGGAGCACTTGACTAAAAAGTGATGCTTTCTGCCTGGTTTAAAAGCAAGGAATTTTCTTGATGTGTATGTAGGTAGTTCTGACAACTGCAGACTTTTTATATGCTGTCTGTGGCTGGTGAATCAATAGAGTAGGTCAGCTGAAACCGAAGAGGTAGCTTGTAAGCTGTGTATTTCCAAACTGAGCTCCAAAGTACTTGCTTGACCTTTGTTGCCTGCCGCTCTCATGAGCGTAGCCCTAAGATCTCTAGACACTTAAATCCTTCCTACTCTGGCCTGTGGAGCTACCAATGTTGAGAAGAAAGCATTATGAATCTGCGTAATTTGTTCTGAAGTACCTTATTTTTGCTGTCTGGTATTTTAACACTCTCTTCTTCTCCCCCCTGCCCGATTTCAGCCAAAGTATATGACAGAAGCTATGCTGATCCTAGGAAAGCTTCATTATGTGGAGGGATCCTATAGAGATGCCATTAGCATGTATGCAAGAGCAGGAATTGATGACCTCTCAACAAAAGATGAACCTCTGTACGTGCTGCGTTTGGTAACCGAAGCCTTCGTTATTAAAGGTAAAGGACCATGTATGCATATTTGAAGTATGCTGCGTTTAAGTTGAAGGTGTTTCTCCAAGTGATTTGATTGGAGCAGAGTTAGGGCGATGTTGTATGCTTTAGAAAATTCTACTGAATATGGTCTGTGTAGTTTAAGCTTAAAGGCATTATATAGTCTTAGTCCATGGTTTTTAAACTTGGCTGGCTTGTACATAAAAGCTTGAAGTTGGAAATCTTGTGGTAACTGTTGGCTGTAAGTCAGCAACACACTTGAGCTTGTGTATCCATTTTGGGAAAATCTAAATCAAGTTCTCAGCTGAATTGGGGCCTCTGCTTTCTCTTAGAGTTCACCTACTTGTAAATTTTAATGATTTGTGTTAATTAAGGACAATGTTTCCAAGCTTTAAAATCTGGACTAATGGAATATATGCTTTCAAAGCAGGTAGTACATTTTTGCAATGCATGTCACGCAGTGTCGGACCTTATGTACAAACAGGAGTCTCCTCCCCCTTGTAATTCTACAGGCATGGCACTGAGAGATCCTAATAAAAACTGCTTCTATGGGTAGTGAAATTGCATTCTTGAGTGTGGGAAAGGAAGATTCTAGTCAGTTTTTGACTTGGGGGGGAAAAAGATCAGTAATCTTCTCCTTCATTTGCTTTCGGTTCCTTTATAAATGTTGCTCAAGTACTGCTACCTATCTACTGCTTTCTACTCTTTTCAGCATGTCCACCAGCTAATTAGGTGAATGAGAACTCTGATGATCAGATACCTTCAACTGGTATGTAAAAGAGTGAAACCAAATCAACCCAAAATACTGTTTGACTGGGCTGCTGGTATTACTGATAATAATTGGAGTGTTTAATGATCTTACACAGTCATTCTGCTTTTTTGAAAACCTGTGTGTGTCGCTTTGCTTGCTTTGATTTTGTTTTCTGTGGCACTGGTTGAATCTACTTCATTAATGAGCTTTTGTGCAGCAGAACTAATTTACTTGTAACTTGCACTAAGACTTGCATGGCACAGGGGAGTGAGTGACTGACAGTGCATTCATAGCAGTGTATTAGAGAACAACTATTGGTGAACTCCAGGGTCTGAAGGAGATGCACTGACCTCGCTGAACACTGCATAAGCCCTTGATGAGGTATGAATGTAATGATAAGGTGTGCATGAACACTGATGGAATAACACCGTTTTGTGAGGCCTCTTCTGTGGTATTGACTACCTCACTTGCACATGAAGATACTGGGGGGTGGAGGTGTTTGCCTCAGAGGACTAAGCCATAATTTTTTTTTTCCCCTGATGTTATTTGTTATGGAATGTAAATATTTTGTTGCCCCTATGTTTGTGTGTAAACCATAAGGAGCCCCTGCCATTGCAGAGCAATCTCTGTGCTATTACTGTTCCACAGTTTTTATCTTTCGTGATAATTATTTTCAGATAAGTCAAAATATGGAGGGTATAGTAAGTCACTCAGTTTTCTACCAAAGTTTCTGAAAAAGTCCAGCAGAGTGGTGCTTGTCCAGCTGAGTCTAGAGAGAACACTGAGTGTCAGGATCACTGTTCCCTCAGTCTTAGAGAAATAAACCCTTAAATGTTAGAAATTTGGATAGGTAACTATGGCAATAGCAGTGTGGATTTAAATTTTCATTTTAAAACATATCTTTACGGGCTACCTCTGCAGGGCTAGTAACAGCATGGAGTTTATTTAATACTAATTTATACTTTACACTAAGACTTTTTCTTATTCCCCCTTTTCATTTGGTATCTCTGGAGAAATTCTGTTGATCCGTACTGTATTATTGCCTTTGGTTGAACTACTGTTAGCTTATGCAAGCTGAAATCTTCTTTAAAAACAGTCTTGAACGTTACTGGCAGTAAAACTTTTGCAGGGATCATTTTAGGCAACAATCCAGAAAAGCCCCAGTATTATCTCTGTCAGAGCAGAACTGGGGTTCCTCACTTATTTTCTTATTCAGATTTTTGTTAATGGCAGAAAGCAGCTGGTTTAATAGAATATCCTTGTTCATCCAGCATTAGTGAAACACCAGAACTTCGTATCACTTCTTAGTATGTACCTGAAACCATCTTGGTTTTGCGTAAGTAGTACAACTGGTTGTGGCTATATGCAGAATGGCAGCATAGGCTCTCAAGCACTCAAGATTATGCTGGAAAGGTCAGGGAAGAAAGGTCAAATCAAAGGCACTCACATTTATCCTTTTGCTGTTGGAAACAAACAAAAATGTAATGAGAAATATACAGGATACACTGGGGGGAGCTATGGATGAAGTCGGTGGTAGAAATGAAATGTGAAACAGCAAAACAGAGTTTGTTTTTTTTAGAGCACCTTCTGAGCCCCACAGCACTGAAGGCTAGACATTGAGCTAAATCTCTGGGGTCTTCCTCTGAAGGTCTGTAGCATGTAGGTTCATACTATGGTAAGAAGCAATATGCATTGGCAGCCTCGTGACTGGATTGCAGAAGTTGAACAGGGAAAAATTTCTTGCTTGCCTTGCTCACTAAACTTTCACCCAAGGTGAGTATCAAGCAATTAACATTTAAGTTCTTTATAAATGGGGGCACTTGAGCAGTTGACAAGTCACAGGAGAAATGGCAGAGAAGGCAAGACTCTTCCAGTTTCTCAGATGACTGCTTCTGCTTGTCCTGTTTCTAAATCCCTGCCTTGTGAGCAGTGTGCTGGCTTCTGGCCAGGATGACCTGTCTGTGTAGCACAGGTGCTGTATCCTTGCTTTTCAGACTGGAGCTGATGCTGTTGTTAGGGCTGTAAGTTCCACCTTAAGCTGTCTTTTGCCTCAGGCTGCCATAGCTGTGTTCAACACCAGTGTAGTGCCACGACACAACACAAAAGGTAGGCTTCATGCTCTGTGTGCTTTTTTTCTTTGATTCCTTCCTTAGATTGCCAGGTAGCTCTGGTGTTCCTGGGCTGTGAGGTTTTAGCTGCTGCAGGCTAAGGCTGTTGGTGAAAGTAGTGTGCTCCTGCTGACCCTGAATTCTTGCATGTATGAATCCATGATTCCCCAGTTGTGTAAACTCATCCAAATACAGGAGGCTGGAATTTTGTGTAAAAAGGAAAATTAAAAGAACCTGTGGGTGGATTGGTATATTCTTCCTACTCAGAAGGAGGAGTGCTGCTATTTGAGCTAGTTTGTGAAATGGAGGCAAATAAGCCTTAGCCTCCTTGTGCATTCTCCATCTATGCGTGGAAGCTTTCAAGACCAGACTGGGTAATACTCTGACCTTGCCCTGTTTTGAGCAGCAAGTCGGACCACAGACCTCTTAGGATCCCTTCCAGCATCAATTTTTGTCTCATTTATGTTGCTGAGAATCTGATACTGCATGTCCATATGCACATGTTATGTTCCAGTAATGGTAATAACATTACCTCAGGGTATTGGAGCTACATGATACATTGTGTTCCCTGGGTAAGGACTGAGCGAGATGAAAGTAGAAATAACCCTTCATAAAATCTCCTCGTTCAGGTTTCTATAAGTGAGACCAGTGCATTTCAGCTCTAGAAAGAAATTGTTTCAGTGACACCTCTTACAAACCTTATGGGTTTTGGTTTTTTCTGACATAAATGCAGATTTGCTTTAGAAGGGGAGAAGAAGGGGTGAAGATTATAGAGAGATCAGGAGTGAGAGATGAATCTTTGGGAGAACTAGAGGAGATGAATGGAAGCCTTATCTTTATGCAGGAAAGAAAAGCAGTGTTTCTATACATAGAAAGTTACTGCCTCTGAAGTGGGTAGAAAGAGTTTGTTCTTTTAAAGGATAGTCTGGAAGCATGTCTCTCTTTTTAAGTCTTGAGCTTGGGCCATGCTTTGTTAGAAATCTGTATTTTCACTATATAAAACATTCTTATGGTGTAGATGTATGTGTATATTTAAATTTGGGTACCTGATTGATATGAGAAAAATCTTAGCGTAGGTAACTTTTATGTTGGTATTATCTTAACCTAACTGATTGTAAAAAATACACGAGTCCCTTTACCTTATCCAGCTACCAAGAAAGCATATGGTAAAGCATATTAGCTTTACTCAGAAGCTAATTCTGTCTTAGTAAGAGCTACGCTTCTCTTGCCAAATCCAGCGTGGAAGTAGCATGCACTTTCCTGGCTTTCTGACACTTTTTGGGAATGGAGTTGAATTTAAAATGTATGTTGTGTTGCAAACCTTTATCTGTGCTGATAGCTGGGGGATGGAGAAGAGTTAGTGGAATTTGTACTCTCTGGACTGGAGGACTTGTAAACAGTCTTGTCCAAATGCACCTTGAGCAAATCTGTAATTGTTGGGGCTTTGTACTGTGAAAATTAGTGGCTGCAAGAGTAGGGAAGGTTTGGTTTTATTCTTATGTTCTTTATTTTGTCTACTGGATTTGCAGTCTGCTTGCTCTAATTTTTCTTTTCACTGCATTTCTGTGGTAGGGACGAATAGCCTTGTTTGGATTCTGGAGAAGATTTTATACTCTGACATCAAGTCAATACATATGGTATTAGCAGAAAGAACCATGACTAACCTGGTGTTGTGTGGGTCATTTTCCCTTCTTGCCTGTTACAAGTAGAAAAATGTGTACAGTGTAGCATAGTATCTGTTCTAATACACTGTATGTTGCTCTATACTTACGTGGCAAGAAGCCTTTTTGGAGATGTTCATTTCCCTGTGTCTGATCGGGCTTGCTCTGTTTTTCTGACCGCATGGATGGGTGTGTTTGTTGTCCGTACTTGGCGCTGGCAAAGGCTGCTTGTTTTCCTCCCCCACATCAGAGCTTAAAGATAGTAGCTCCTTGCAGTGGGCTGTAGCATGTATGTAAATGGCTTTTTATCAGCTTGTTCTCTCTGTGTGACATCTCCCACGATAACCACCCCCATACCAACTGTGCTAGGATGACGCTCGCAGTTTGATTAAGTGCTGCATGTATATGGATGTCAGTGTATTGCACTGGATTTCTTTGGGCCCTCAGCCCCACTTTCCCCTTAAGGGGATGTTGACTGTGAAATGCAACACTTCTTAAAATTTATTTTCAATTAAGGGGAATGACTAGAAATTCAGAGGTAGATAAAACTGAGACAGATCTAAGAAAAGTCATAGAATAGTTTGAGTATTTGTAGGCTGATTGTTCTAGCTTCAGCATTGGATGGTTTATTTTTCTGTATATAGAGTTAACATCCTTGTTTTTCCTGTATTACGTAGCAACAGGATAAGGAATAGAAGTTTTGAAGTAATAGGAAAACAACCCATGATATAAAGCCAGAGACTTCATAGGTGGACTAGAAGACAAAATCTGCTATGTTTCATGCTGTCCAAGATGTATGTTAGTAGAAAGGAGAGAACACANGAAAATTAAAAGAACCTGTGGGTGGATTGGTATATTCTTCCTACTCAGAAGGAGGAGTGCTGCTATTTGAGCTAGTTTGTGAAATGGAGGCAAATAAGCCTTAGCCTCCTTGTGCATTCTCCATCTATGCGTGGAAGCTTTCAAGACCAGACTGGGTAATACTTTGACCTTGCCCTGTTTTGAGCAGCAAGTCGGACCACAGACCTCTTAGGATCCCTTCCAGCATCAATTTTTGTCTCATTTATGTTGCTGAGAATCTGATACTGCATGTCCATATGCACATGTTATGTTCCAGTAATGGTAATAACATTACCTCAGGGTATTGGAGCTACATGATACATTGTGTTCCCTGGGTAAGGACTGAGCGAGATGAAAGTAGAAATAACCCTTCATAAAATCTCCTCGTTCAGGTTTCTATAAGTGAGACCAGTGCATTTCAGCTCTAGAAAGAAATTGTTTCAGTGACACCTCTTACAAACCTTATGGGTTTTGGTTTTTTCTGACATAAATGCAGATTTGCTTTAGAAGGGGAGAAGAAGGGGTGAAGATTATAGAGAGATCAGGAGTGAGAGATGAATCTTTGGGAGAACTAGAGGAGATGAATGGAAGCCTTATCTTTATGCAGGAAAGAAAAGCAGTGTTTCTATACATAGAAAGTTACTGCCTCTGAAGTGGGTAGAAAGAGTTTGTTCTTTTAAAGGATAGTCTGGAAGCATGTCTCTCTTTTTAAGTCTTGAGCTTGGGCCATGCTTTGTTAGAAATCTGTATTTTCACTATATAAAACATTCTTATGGTGTAGATGTATGTGTATATTTAAATTTGGGTACCTGATTGATATGAGAAAAATCTTAGCGTAGGTAACTTTTATGTTGGTATTATCTTAACCTAACTGATTGTAAAAAATACACGAGTCCCTTTACCTTATCCAGCTACCAAGAAAGCATATGGTAAAGCATATTAGCTTTACTCAGAAGCTAATTCTGTCTTAGTAAGAGCTACGCTTCTCTTGCCAAATCCAGCGTGGAAGTAGCATGCACTTTCCTGGCTTTCTGACACTTTTTGGGAATGGAGTTGAATTTAAAATGTATGTTGTGTTGCAAACCTTTATCTGTGCTGATAGCTGGGGGATGGAGAAGAGTTAGTGGAATTTGTACTCTCTGGACTGGAGGACTTGTAAACAGTCTTGTCCAAATGCACCTTGAGCAAATCTGTAATTGTTGGGGCTTTGTACTGTGAAAATTAGTGGCTGCAAGAGTAGGGAAGGTTTGGTTTTATTCTTATGTTCTTTATTTTGTCTACTGGATTTGCAGTCTGCTTGCTCTAATTTTTCTTTTCACTGCATTTCTGTGGTAGGGACGAATAGCCTTGTTTGGATTCTGGAGAAGATTTTATACTCTGACATCAAGTCAATACATATGGTATTAGCAGAAAGAACCATGACTAACCTGGTGTTGTGTGGGTCATTTTCCCTTCTTGCCTGTTACAAGTAGAAAAATGTGTACAGTGTAGCATAGTATCTGTTCTAATACACTGTATGTTGCTCTATACTTACGTGGCAAGAAGCCTTTTTGGAGATGTTCATTTCCCTGTGTCTGATCGGGCTTGCTCTGTTTTTCTGACCGCATGGATGGGTGTGTTTGTTGTCCGTACTTGACACTCTCAGATTTTTCCACCNGCATGTATATGGATGTCAGTGTATTGCACTGGATTTCTTTGGGCCCTCAGCCCCACTTTCCCCTTAAGGGGATGTTGACTGTGAAATGCAACACTTCTTAAAATTTATTTTCAATTAAGGGGAATGACTAGAAATTCAGAGGTAGATAAAACTGAGACAGATCTAAGAAAAGTCATAGAATAGTTTGAGTATTTGTAGGCTGATTGTTCTAGCTTCAGCATTGGATGGTTTATTTTTCTGTATATAGAGTTAACATCCTTGTTTTTCCTGTATTACGTAGCAACAGGATAAGGAATAGAAGTTTTGAAGTAATAGGAAAACAACCCATGATATAAAGCCAGAGACTTCATAGGTGGACTAGAAGACAAAATCTGCTATGTTTCATGCTGTCCAAGATGTATGTTAGTAGAAAGGAGAGAACACAGAATGGCCATTAGTTAAAAGCTGCAAAATGATCGTTGTCCCTCTCCCTCACACACTGTCTGTTCAAAGTAAATCTCCTCCCTCCCCCTGCTCTGGTCAGGATTTTCAAAGGTAAAAGGTACTAAAGTGTGTTCCCCGAAGATGTAGGTCCTCAAAGGAATGTGCTGTTCACCTCTGACAGAGGGCAGAAAGAGTGGGGAGCCACCTCCTGAGCTTGCACCAGTGGGGTGTCTTCTCAGCCCACTGAACTAAGTGCTTGTGTCTGACTCAAATGTAAGACATAAGATAGGTAAACTCCAAGCAGAGTAACCAAGGGGACAAAACAGAAATCTTAAACATGAGAAGTAAACAAAGTTAAGACTGCGTAGGAACTTCAGGCTTTTCATCATTCATTGTGGGGAAACCTTGCTCCCCATTGCTGCTTCACAGTGGTTTGTTGTCAGACTCATGAAATGAGCTGTGCTGAGGTGCTATGTCTCCCAGGATTGTGGGGGCCCAGGAAGTGTGGCTCTTGGTATGCGTGGTGCCTCCTCACGTGGAGCAGAATCCTTTGCTGTATGCTGCATTAGTCTAAATCGCTTCCTTGGAGAAGCTGTCCGGACAGCTGAACTTTTCCTTTTTCGTCACCTCTGTGTATCTGTGTCAGGAATAGTAGGATTTTGTGTTACATCTTATACATTTTTAATGAGTATTAGGGAGTGTTGCTATAAAAACAAATTATTAGGAAGCATGTGCTGAACTTCATACAACCTGTGTTGGGCTACTGGGCATCAGGATGGTTGTGTTTAGTGTAGAAGACCTGGGTTTTCAAGCAGTGGTGTGTTGTAGAGATCCAGTGTGGCATAGGGACCTACACTGATCAGAGTGAAATTGGTATGTGGATGTGTAGCTTCTCCAAACAGATTTAAATATATAAAGGATGTCATAGTGTGGTACCAGACAAGGATCTGATAATAAGATTTTCATGTAGGGACAATACCTGTGAGTCTTCAGTTAACATGCTTTTTGTTTGTAAGAGTTTGGATGATGATACAAGGAGTTTTAATAGCACAAAACCTAGGGTTTTTTCCTTCCTTTGGAAAACAGGGTGATCTTGTGGTTAAGAGTCTCTTGTGCGTTGCCAAGGGCTTACTGTGTGTCCCTCTACAATTTGTGTGTGCTCAGATTTTCCAAGAGAGGACTCAGATTTTCTGACTTTGTTTTGGTATCATTTTCCAGGGTGTGTTTTTTCCCCTCAAAACTGCTGTTTATTGGAAGCTTCACTTTGAAGAGTGGATGCTTAGAAATTCTCAAATCCAGTGCCAGGGTGTTTCTGAAACAGCACTTGCACTGAAGCACCCAAAATCTATAGCTGTCTTTGGAAATATAAGCCTTAGTTTCTCTGCTTGCTCCTCCCTACCAGAAGGATTGTATGTCCTTTTTTCATACAGTGTTTGAAAGGGACTGTAGAAGTGTGCAGTGGTACTGCATGTTAGAGCAGCATGACAAAAAATGCCTTGCATGTGTAGGAATTATGTTTTCCTGGGGGTCTTTTCCTGAAAGAAAAACAAGGGGGGAAACCCACCTATGGCAAAACTTCCCTGTCACTGGTAAATGAAGAAATAACTTGGCCATACTGCTATTGGTGGTCTCCAGTTAAAGAAGGTGTTGCCATTTTGCAGGTCTGTCACTGGAACGCTCAACCAATTCAATTGCCTCACGTGCTCGCCTGTGTGAAAGGGAGGAGGAGGTCATGGCTTGTTTTGAGACAGCGTGTGTCATTGCCCAGGTGTATTTGCAGGAGCTTGAAAAGGTAAGAGAAAATGTGCTCAGGGTGTTATCCGATGGCCTGGGTGGAATTTCCAGGATTTTGACAGCAAAAATGATCGGGAAGGGCCAAGTGATCATAGACAATAAGGAGTATGAGAACAAGTTGGAAGGGGTGAGGTGTCTTGGTATAAGCAGTTGCAAAACAACAGTTTATCTGGTCTCTGTTTTCTCTGAGAATGAGGTCTAAAAACCAGGTTTGCCTGTGGTAAAGCACTGAATATTTCAAATTTTAGTCAAGCTGCATCTCAAGTTTAGGTCTTACCAAAGAGGGACTACAAACTTTGCATAGCAAGTGCCTGCATGGAGGAACCCAAGACATTTTATGTATCTGCTGTGTAAATGATGCACGGTAGTGGATACTGAGATCCCTAATGAGCTGAAAGGAACCTTTTTTAGGTCGGCCGTAGCAGTTTAACTGCCAGTGCTTCACCTTCTCCAAGTAAAACTGAAGGAACCTAAATCGTAAGTAGCAAGTAACTGCTTAGTCAGTGGTTGGCTAGGATGCTGAGTAAGGTGAGCACTGCGAGCCCTCCACTGAGCTATAATATCTGCCACTGATTTGCTGGGTGCGTGAGCTTAGTGGTGTCTACCTCTGTAATGTTGCCTCGCTGAGTTTAACAGGCACACCATGTGGTTCCGTGCCCTTTCTTTACTGTACATTGTGCTTGACACCAGCAGCACTGATGGTAACGCATGTTACCTGGTCTGTAACTTAGCAGCCTTTGACCTTCTGACCAGATACATCTGCTCTTCTCAGCAGCAAAGGTGTGTCTGTTCCAGGTTTTGCTTTTAATTGCATTAAAACAAGAAAAGATGTGAAAATTCATTAAGAAAGCCAGCTAGCAAGTTTTCTGGTCTGTTTCTTTATAGGAAAAAGCTGAATGGCTTCTTAATTTAAAATTAAGTACATCCCTTGTGGGAAGACAAGTTCCTGTCAGTACTGGGTGCTGCGAATATTTTTACTGACAGCTTGTGTCTTTGCAGAAGGGAAGGAGCTTGAACTGTAATTCAGTCATCTTTTGGACACAAAAGACAAGGATGCAGGGTTACTGATAGATGTGCTAAAAGTCCATAGGCCTTTTCTAGTCCTGAACGTAAACCCCTGCTTTAGGGAGTCCACACGGGGCAACTTTCAGCAATTGAAAGCTGGTTGTTATCAGTAACGAAGCAAAAGCAAGAAGGATTTGTTAGAAGAAACAGAGGAAAGGCTAAGATTCTTCCATCAGGACTCCTGATGGCTTACTTTTAGCAACTATTTATGTTATATTAAGCTAGACATACCTACTCAAACATTGCATTAATATTTCTGTACAAGATGCTGGATATATGTGGTTGGAGTAGTCCTTCTGAAGCCCTTGGTGTTAATGTGCAGCTTTCTACTTTATTAAAGGCTGGAAAGTAATAGGGGATAGTGTTTCAAAACTTGTATTGCATGCAGAGTATTTAATGGAAGTCACTGGATAGTTTATTTTAAAGTTGACTTTGAAAGATTTTTTTTTTTTTTAATAGCTAATGAAGGTGAGTTTTCAAGTAGCCTGAGGAAGAATCTGATGGCAGAAGCTAACATTTTATTGCTGGAGGTGTCTCTGGCTCATGAGGAACTGGCTAGTTCAAACAGTTGTCTGTAATTCCAGATATTTCTTTCCTCTGCATGCAGACTTTAAACAACACCCATTCAAGGAGTATCAAGGGCAGCAATGTGACTTACTCTGAGTTTGAACTTTCCTACTTCCTGGAAGCAGCTCTACAGAGTGCCTACGTGACTCATTTAAAGAAGGGGTAGGTGAATGCAGATGTTAATAAAAAGATAATGTTGCATGTTTTGTCTCAGAACAGATGAAGGTTAATTCCTTTGTTCTGTTGTGGTTTTTTTTTTTCTTTTTTTGCTGGCTCACCTCAAGTCCATCGAGTATTCTTCCCTGCCTCCTATTTGTTNGGCTAAGATTCTTCCATCAGGACTCCTGATGGCTTACTTTTAGCAACTATTTATGTTATATTAAGCTAGACATACCTACTCAAACATTGCATTAATATTTCTGTACAAGATGCTGGATATATGTGGTTGGAGTAGTCCTTCTGAAGCCCTTGGTGTTAATGTGCAGCTTTCTACTTTATTAAAGGCTGGAAAGTAATAGGGGATAGTGTTTCAAAACTTGTATTGCATGCAGAGTATTTAATGGAAGTCACTGGATAGTTTATTTTAAAGTTGACTTTGAAAGATTTTTTTTTTTTTTAATAGCTAATGAAGGTGAGTTTTCAAGTAGCCTGAGGAAGAATCTGATGGCAGAAGCTAACATTTTATTGCTGGAGGTGTCTCTGGCTCATGAGGAACTGGCTAGTTCAAACAGTTGTCTGTAATTCCAGATATTTCTTTCCTCTGCATGCAGACTTTAAACAACACCCATTCAAGGAGTATCAAGGGCAGCAATGTGACTTACTCTGAGTTTGAACTTTCCTACTTCCTGGAAGCAGCTCTACAGAGTGCCTACGTGACTCATTTAAAGAAGGGGTAGGTGAATGCAGATGTTAATAAAAAGATAATGTTGCATGTTTTGTCTCAGAACAGATGAAGGTTAATTCCTTTGTTCTGTTGTGGTTTTTTTTTTTCTTTTTTTGCTGGCTCACCTCAAGTCCATCGAGTATTCTTCCCTGCCTCCTATTTGTTTCTCTCTGTCTCTCTGAAGAGTCCTAAGCCTCGTTTTTCTTGACCCACAAGTAGGGTGGAGTAGAACAATTTTGTTGTCTTGACTCAGCTCCGTTCCCTGTGGAGATGAGGGGAATTTGACTGTAAAGAGAGTGGAATTTGCCCTGCTGTGTACTTTTAAAATGTTCAGCCACAAGGCTAGTTCAGAGCTCAGTGAAGTCTTAAGAGGAGTTTCTTTCATTTCTTTGTTTCTTTATTTATGGTCTTAAGTGTCCTGATCAATACTCCAGATCTGTGTAGTTTTACTAGAGAGAACACATGCAGGAACGGCGCTGCTCCAGGGTATTTATAATGGCTCTGAAATAAAGCTCCCAGTGAACCTTGGAAAGGCAAGAGGAGTTGATATCTGCAAGCCTACAGTGAATTTTACTTGAGAGAAACCTTCTCAAGAGCAATAAAAAAGACATTGTTAAGTGCCTGCTTCCAAAGGCCATCAGTGAGGGCACACTGTTCCTTAAAACAGGCCATGGCTTCGAAACATGACTAACTCTGTTTAGCTGATGGAGAGACTATGTAGGGAGAGTGTCTCTTCACCATGTGTAAACAGTACTTGTAAGAATCAATCCATCCCAGTTCCTGTTCTTGCACCGTATTATCCCATTTATTCTCAAGAAATCAAGAAAATGAATGTCCACTGCTGTGTAATATTGCTGGTCAAAGTTTTATAAACTTTTTTTAAGCAAACCATCTTTGAAAGTATTTAATTTGGGATGGATTTTTAACCTTCACCCCCAGGAAGAAAACTGGGAGAAAAAAAATCCCAGCAAAAGTCAGTTTAAATTCTTCTGTAGAAAATTGATACCATTTTTTGACCCTGGAAGAGGGGTTGCTGCTCATTTAGGGTTTTTTTGCTAGTATTTGATCCCCCAAGAATTACTTGCATGCAACTGTGAATAGCCTTTATGTTCTGCATTCTTTCATTAAAAGCCTGCATGTACAGTGAAGCTGTACTTGTGAGCATATCCATGAGAGATGTCTTCAGGTAAGTTTTGTTTAACCCAAAGTCTTACAAATACACAAAGCCTAAGTGAGTAAAAGTTTATACTTACAAGTCCATACTTTAGTACGAGTATCACCTTAGCAGTAGGGGACAGGTGTGGTTTTCCTGGGTGAGCTGGTGGTTGACCAGATGTGGCACAGTATTACTTTCCTAGCCTTTTGCCATTCTCATGAAAACAAAAAGCCAGTAAGCTCATTAACTATGTAGTAAAATAACATCTCATTTAGAACATATGGCACTGATGTCCTCTAGGCACCTTTTGAATATAAAACTCGCTCATGTTCATTTTATTCAGCAACATTTTAAATTCGGTCTTCATCAGTTCAATATATCCAGTGGGTTGTTTTAGCTATTGCTGCTTGTTCCTTCCCATGTTATTTTAATGACAGCCTTTGGGGAGGGGGGGAGGGAACCACCACAAAAAAACCCTGTAGGAAAACAATTTGGTATAAAAATATATGTGTGAATTAAGCAGTGCTTTGATTATAAGCTGAATTGCTGCAAGAACAGCAAAATGTTCTCTGTAGTTGTCTCCTGATGAAAAAGCATCCTGGTCGTTTCAATGGAGCTCCCTTGGCTGGGACAGGAGCAGAGCCCCATGTGTTCCTCACTGCCTCCAATGCAAGTGAGAAATACCAGCCAGGGAAATGAAAGGTCTGGTGGGGCTCTGCAGCTTGTCTCTGTCTCACCCACCCCTCCCCCGCAACCCCCCCCCCAGCTGATAATAATGTATGGTTTCTGCCACGAGAGGGCATAAGCAGCATGGGCATATAATACAGAAAGAGGAGGGAACTGGGAAGAAGCTTTTTAGGATGCTGCATGTGTATAATTTTTTTCACCAGATATTGAACAGCTCAAAGAAAATGCTTTTGTTCTCCTTATTGCTTCCAGTGTGTTCAGGTAGGAAGTAAGCCTTGGATGATGAATGTTCAAGCTGGCAGGGGGGGTAGGTCTTATCATCTGGGATGTCCTTCCCCAGAGGTGCATGTGTACAAAAGAAGCAGTGAGTGCGTTATTCTTGTCTTGCCAGGCAAAAGAGCTGAGAGATGTAAGTGGTGTTGTCATGCTTTTGTTTGTGCTGGCAGGAACAGGCATGCCGCTCTTGGAGCGTGGTCAGGGATGCCCTTTTCTCTTGCAGTATGTAGTGGAAAGAAGGCTCCGGTACAAAACAAAGGTCTGGTCTCTCTTTCAGATATTGAGCTGCCACGTGTAAGGATCAGCAAGTCTTGCAGCTATGGAAGTCCCAGATGCTTTTAATAAGATGTTTACTTAAAAATATTGAGTTGCTGAAAAACACATTTCCTGCAGTTGTTTGCCCTGCTGCATCCCAAGAAAGCTTTCTTTTATTCTCCAGTGAGCAGTGTTGATGCTGTGGATGCAGAACATAGGCAGGCAGATGCTGTTGTACTGTAGGAGGCAGCCAGTTGTCTTTTGTATTAGCATCTGCACTGGGGTGTTTTTTTCTGATGTGGATGTGTAAAGATTAGGCTTGTATCTTGCTGCCTTTCCCTTCAGAGTATTGAGCAGGTGTTACTGCTTTTTACTGTCATTGGGCTTCGGTCAGGATGCTCTTAGTATTTTCTTAGGACAAACAGGCTTCATCTGTGTGAAGTAAAGGTTGTATGTATACTGTTCTCTTAATGGCACTTGAAGTATGTGTGGAGTTTCACTGGCAAGGCAAAGAGCTTTCTAGAGGATGTAATTCATTTTGGGAGCTCTAGACGGGACACTTTTGAAGAAAATTAATTTCTGGAAAATAAATATTAAGGACTTATCTTCTGGTGACAGAAGATAACAGAGAAGGCAGAGTTACTGAATGCCTTCTTTGTCTCTGTCTATACTGCCGGAGGCTTTCCTGAAGAGTCCCATACCCCTGTAGCCCCAGAGGAAGTCAGGACAAAGGAGGAGTTTGCTCTGGTAGATGAAGACTGGGTTAAGGAGAGGTTAAGTAATCTGGACACCCATAAATCCATGGGTCCTGATGGGATGCACCCGCGGGT
>VZTO01003741.1:141013-200041 GCA_013400615.1 Syrrhaptes paradoxus
ATAATGAAAATACTCTTTCCCCAGTTTAAGGTGCAGAACTGTATCTTTGTGGATATGTTCTTTCCTAGAACTGCAGAAAAGCACCAGCTGTCTCGGCCCTGTACTTAGAGAGCTTGTTGAAGCATTAAAGTCCAATTTACAAAAAACTTCCTTGAGCTTTTTTCCCCTTGATAAATTCAAAGGACATCTTTTACTTATGAGAAAGTGTAAGGAAAAAAGACAGCATCTAGCATCTGACTTTTTCCACAGGGGCAAGTCTGCAGTGTTTTTGCTCTTGCCTTACCTTGTTACTTGTCTGTAGATTACCTAGTTGTGGGCAATCTACAGATTACCTAAAAGTTTAAAATGTTGAGATTAATGTTGATTGAAAGTGAGGCCACACACTGTTGCATTCTGTGACTTGGTGACCATAAGCTTTAGGGTGGCATTTTATGCAGCCAATATTCATAGTAAACATGATTGCATTTTATTTCTTCAGATGCTTACCATTGATTCTGGAGTGCACGAAGGCTTACAGTGCACAAAAGTGGGCACAAGTGCAATCTGTACTGCTTACCTTCAAAATTTAATCAGATTGGCAGAAAAGGTGGTTATGGCTTATGGCTTTTTTTTTTATGAAATCCAGGTTTTGTCTGCACAGAAAATTCTCCTGGAATAAGCTGAAGTGGCAGTTAATGTACCAGTACAACTGCTTATCTGTTTGTCTTTATTTTGGTACAGCATTGCTCCTTTTCTGATAGCTTGTATTTCTTTGGGTAGCTTCCCCCCTGCAATGAAAGTGAGATGAACCATTTTGTAGTTGCCATGGTGGTAGGGCCATGTCCTTAGCCCTGAAGAGCTTGTAGGCTGCAAGGGTGTTAACCAGTATGTCCAGTGTTTAGTCTTTCCTCTCAGAAACTCTCTTAGTGCTCAGAGACGTGATTAAGATACCATTNCCTGATAATAAACTATTTAAATCACTGTAATTTCATCATGTGTCTAGACCATCAGACACAAGGCGTTTAAGCACCACCTAAAAGGAATCGTCATTTAAAAGCATCAAGTAAGCTCAATGTACTTCAAACAAGTACAATCTGTGTGTATGAAGAGGAGATGTGAATGCTTTTAAGAAGCAGCATCTGCTTTATAGATATGAACTATGAAAGGCTTCCAAATGTCCCCTCTGTTCGTCAAATGTGAATGTGATCTTCTGCTAGGAAGCCATCTGGAGTCGGCATGCTACAGTTGCTGCCTCAGTCAGTGCCATTGTCCTATCTGTGCCTCAGATAGGACTTGTCTCACTACTGCGCACTCAGTGTTAAGTGGTTGTTTCATGAGTTTGTTTGTATGTCAAGTTTGTTGCCAAGCTTTGGCGCATCATAAAATTACTTTGTTTCCAATGTGCTGTTTTTTGGGCTTTTATGATGTGAGGGTTTTTTTGTGCCTTCCCTGTAGAAATATTGTGAAAGGAATGAGGAGTCTCCGAGAAATACTACGGACTGTGGAAACAAAATCTACTCAGACCTTCAAAATGGTAAGAGGAATGAGAGATGGGAAGGTGGGGTAATCTGCTATGCAGGAGGTCTCTCTGTTTATTAACCAGTGCAGCAGGACAAAAATGTATGTGTCCTCACTTGATTAGTTGCTGCTTTTTTTCTTTTTTTTTTTTTTTTTTTTTTCTTTTGGAAGTGATGTATCAAGTGATGCACTTAATTCAAAGACCTACTCGACTGATACCTCTGAGCCTCCAGACCTGGGCATGATGTGGGTTACTTTTGGGGTTTTCTTCAGTGTGTTTTCTAGCTCTGGTTGAAATAGGCATGTATTTAGACAGTGCTGTCCTCAGGTGATGATGTCTTGTATTCTTTCTTGCTTTTCAGTGTCTGCATGCACACCTTTTTGCATTTGCATATGGAAGCATTGAGTGCTTCTGGCTCTTAAAACAAACAACCTTTTTTAGACTCAAGTGCTTCAGTGTTTTTCCTGTAAAACTCCCTTTATTACAGTAGAGAGCGATTTTTAATTTTTAAAATTTTTGCTAGTGTTGACATTCTGCATCCTGTTATCCTGAGTGCCTCTGGTAAGGAAATAATGGAGAAAGTTATTTATGTGCCTGTTTAACTTCTTAGACCTTTAACTGACTCTTCCCTGCCTCCCCTTTAAGAAATCTTGTCCTGAAGTCACTCAGGAGGTGACAAGGTCAGTAGCATGGAGAACAGCAGCCTTGAGAACATAAATGAAAACTTTGCAGCACTAAAAGCATTGATGTTGATACACTAAACTTGTTTTGTGCTTGGTTCAGCTTTGTGTTTTGTGTAATTCCAGAGAAGTTGGGCAAGAGAGGTGGGCATGGGTTCACATAGCATTTTGGAGATGGAGAGTGCCAGCTTTCAATAGATGGGCCAACTGTGAGTCTAGCTCACATGTAAATACAGACCTAAAATGAAAGTGTGAGCAGAAAGGGAAAAAAAAAAGCACTCAGGATTCTCTAGGTTTGTCACATCCATGTATTTTGGAACTTCTGTTCTAGAAAAGAATCTTCTTGTTGCCTTGGAATCACCTTATGTGCCTGATTGAGAATACAGGTGGTGCAGGGAATAAAAAGAGGTGACTTAAATAATTGTTGTACTCAAATGGTTACATCCTTTTCCAGATTGAGATCAAAGCTCAGGCAATTTTTCTTGCTCGCCTGTTTTATCATTTTGCTGAAATTAGTCTAACAATCTGCTGTTCCTATACCGTGACAGAATGTGGCACTCAGCTGCTCCTGTCCGTGTGCAACTGGGGAGAACTGTACAACACTCCTGGGAGGCTTATCCCTAAGGGGAAATCTGAAGATGTTCATCTGATAGTGTTTCCTGGGATTTCCGTTTTACTAGAAGTTGTATTTTCATTTTCTTTCTTATTTTTAAAGAGCTGTCAAGAGGGCAAAGGGCAGAATGTGCTTAATTAAACAAGTTTTTCAAGCATGAAAGTGGAATACATGATTGTTTTTTTTTCTTCCTGATCTGTGGGATCACAGTGTTCTTCAAGCATAATGATGCTTTTTTTTTAGCCAAAGGCAGTAATAATGTAAATCAGAGTCTCAGCCTGTTCTGGTTTGTTTGGTCTTATTCAAAACAAGAGTGAAGCTAATTTACACAGCTACTGTACTGTATGTTAAAATCAAAGACACTAAAAGTATTTGGGTCTTGCCTTTTCAAAGGCTTATCAGAAACTGTGCTCCTACTTCTGTGTGAACCAGTAGAAGTCTTTCTGTTGCTGGCATGTTATTTTTCTCTCCCCTAAGACTGTAGGAAAAAATATAGGAGACTTGGTCCCTCAGGGTAGAACTGACTAAATAATTACACACTGAGATGATAAAATGATCCTGGCTAATGTCGTGGGGCCCTAGGCTATTTTGCTTGGGGTTACTTGTTATAAAAAGCATAGAAAAGCCTAGTTAGAAACAGAAGGCTTTCTGTAACTTGTCACTAGGAGTGCAGGGAAGGTCTTGGAGTTTGCAGGGGGTTTTATGTGACAGTGTTTCTTTGAGGCACCATCACACGTTCTGATCACTTTGTGATTTGCTAGGTACATCAATGAAACCTCCACTCCTGGTGTTTAAGAAATAGCACACACTACTGTGATTGCATTTTAGACTAATTCAGTGAATTCTTGTGTGGTGAGGTAGATGAGCCTTGCATCAAAATAAGTTATTTTTCTGAATAGGATTACAGGAACTTTAACCTCAATATGATTTGTTTGGTCCTATAGTAAGTGGAGTAATCTTTCATTTTCTAAATCATACCTGTCCTGGTATTTAAAAGAAAATGACTTTTGGTGGCCTTGTAACATATCTCAAAGTGTAAACTGGATATAAAAGACATATGCAGTAGTCAGGAAAGTTCCTAAATAATATTTGCAAGTATTAGGACAGAAGGGTTGAAGTTTCACCCTGCTCCTGTTCTGTGCAGTAATTACTTTATGGCTTAGATTGCCATGCTGCTTAGAATTTGCAGAAGATAAGCACCCATTTGGATGTCTCTGTGCTTGTTTGCATATTCATCTATTTACAATGCAAAAAATGAGAGATTTGTTGGGTGAGGAACAAGGACAAATGCCAAAGACAGTTTTGCAAAGTCAAGTTAACTTCCCCCTTTTGGGCCCAGCTTGCCAGCTATGTGTATGAACCAGAAAGCAAGTATTTAAGGATCCTTGGCCACTCAATGGTCAAAAAAGTGTGTCATGTTGCCATCTCAATATAAAATTCCTAATCCTTTTCTCCCTCCATTATTGCAACAAAAGGAGAGAAGCAGTACTGAGATGAAGCTATAAAAAGCTGCAGGAAGAGTCATATTAACAGATAAACCACTGATCTTTTAAACCTAATACAAAAGTAGCCTCTGGGCTGAGACTTGCATACAAAATTCTGAGCTGAGAAAGCGGTGGAGTGCTATCATGCTACGATATAGTAGCATTTGTCAGGTTGTCTCAGCAGTCCATGTGGCAATCAGTTGTTTTCATTCACCAAAGCATCCCTTGCTGTCGGGCCTTTTTGATACTTTTTTCCTAGAGCATTGCAACAAGGCCATGTAAATACAGAAGGCTGGCCTTTTCGGAGCAGGGAGAAAACTGCCGCTGCTGTAGACTTTTTAGCGTCTGTTTTAGCTACTCTACCTTTCTGAAAAGTGGTACTGTCATGTTGTTGGTACATCTCTTTCCCAAGGTGGAATGTGGGGAGAGGTGAATCTTCTGTGTTGGAGAAGGCTTCACTGACGTGTCTTTTTCTGTACTGTTCACTGATCTGTAGACTGCAGCCAAACAGCTAGCCCAAGTACTTCTCCATTCCCTCAGTGAAGACTGTTACTGGAGCCCTTTATCTGATCCGCTTCCCGAGTTCATGAACAAGGAAGATCAGTCTTACGTTAGCAACCTTCTTTATCGGAGGCCTGAGCTGTACACAGAAGAGAAGTAAGCTTTCTTATTTATTTCAGTTTATTAGCAGGAGGAAGGAGAGTGTTTGAACACTCTTCAGTACTGCTAATTGTCACTGATTTTTGTGGTAGTTTGTGTGTTCTTGTTTTTAACTTCCCATCAAAAGGTGGTCTGGGAAAAAAAAGCATTACACCTTGAGTGTTTGATATTGTATTTTTTCAGAGGAAGGAAGAAAATCCAGACAAATAGCTGTCTTTGCTATGAAATGGAAATAATCTATTTATGGTTCAGTATAGTTCATCTAGGATGTATTGCAGAGCTTTTAATTCTAAGAACCTGCAAAAGAAGGTATTGCCTAGCAAATGAATTATGCATGAGATGTTTCAAGTTACTGCTCCTCTTGTGAAATGAGAAAGAGGCTGACAGATAGTTCTTGACCTTCCTCAGAAAACTGTGTTCTGTCTTTCAGTGCGTACTGTCCTCAAGACAACGTAGAAGAGGCTCTTCTTCTCCTCTTAATGAGTGAATCTATGGTAAGCCAAAAATTAGTTTGTAATACTAATAGCATGAAGGAATATGTAGCCATGTCAAGTCTTCTGGTAGATTTTGTTTACAGAATCTTTCCCAGATAAACAGAAGCTAGGTTTCAGCTGCTGGACAGGAAATGCTATTTATTGCCTTGTTAGTGTCACTGCTTTTATTAAATAGAACATCAGTGAAGGGTTTTGGCAGTTGTCAAGTGACTGCGTTCACTGTAGCTGCATGCAGGTTCTGACATTCAAATATGTTGTCAGTAGACTGTTTCCATTCAAAACATCTGTGTGGATTTATGGATCAAGAATGAGAGGAGGGGAGCCTTGCCTAAAGCCAGGTGTGATGATGATACCCACCGTTTGGCATTTGCAGGATATAATATCCTGCTTCCATTACTTGGTCTGCAGCGATAATATTTTAACTGTTTCAGTCCTGAGTGATCTTTGGCAGTTTCTGGTGCTGATGGTACAGGGAGTTTTGTCACACGCAGAAACATCCATAATGAACCACAGTGAAATAATTAGATCTCTTCTATTTACAACATCGGTTGCTTTAAAAAAATCCCTTGAAGAGGAAAAAGGTGGAGGAAAAACAACTGCATGGAAAACTGCACCGTAACCTTTGATCATTTTTGTGTTCTGAGGAGATGCAAACATACAGAAAATGTGTAAGGAATGTTTTCTGAAAATGGGTAGGGAAAATTACTTTTCTTTAAATACTGGGTGGTCACTTGTAGCTCAACCTTGGAGCATCAATGACACTCTTAGATACTTTTAAACAGCTTTCAGACAAGTTGAAAAGAGATACTATGGAAACTTTGTTTTGCTTTGTTTTTTGTTTCCTTGAGTTTGTCTTGTTCTTCTGGCTCAAGTCCTTCCCTTTTCCTGCAAACTTATTCAGGACATGGCAATTTAATATTGTTTGTTTTTAAAACTTGGGGAAAAATAGAAGAGGTGAAACCACTCCAAAATATTAAATAGACTTAAAAATCATACACATCTGAGTGTTACTATACTTTGTGCTTTTTAGTGTTTTCTAGATAAAGCCTCTACAGTGTATCTGCTTTGTGTTTTAAAGGGCTTTTCTGCAGTTATAGAAGGGTGTTTTGTAATTAGAAGTGGAGACTCTAGTAGTGAGGGCTTGCAGAACACCACATGTACTTCCGTTAAAATCAGAAGAACTCTGTCAGCGTGGCTGTCAGCGCTGATCCATGCTGGAGGAGAATCAGGGGTCTGGAGCAATGACAGTACTGGCTGCCCCAGCCTTTTCTGGGACTGGTCTTGTGGGACCTTAAACTTTGTAATTGTGCTCTGCTGAGGTGAATGAAAGTTATCCCTGTTTTATCAAATAGTATGTAAAATGGGAAACTGGTTCTGTAACGAAGTTGTGGATGAAGCAGTGTGAAAATGCTGTTGCTGTGCTGACTTCAAGGCTAAATAAATAAGATTGTGTTTGCTTAAGTGCTGTCTTCTATAGATAGGAACTTTTTGGAGGTGGATGCAAGGAATCTGCTGCATATTAAACACTTAAATAGTCAAAGATCCTGTAGTAGAGTGCTGCAGGAACTGTTACTGTCTTTCTGTATTTTGGAAAATGGAACATCTGCGCTTTCCTCTTGTATTAGCAATAGGCTTGCCATTGTTTTAATGAAAGTACAGGACAAGTCTATAGAATACAGCTGTGTATAGAAACTCCCTTAGGAACCACAGGAATGTGCTTAAGTGAAGGAACAGAGGGAGCAATCTGATTCTTACATATGTTTGCAATCCATAGATATTTTCCTGTGGTTTTACTGTTATGGTACTAAGAAGGGGAATTTAGTTTAATTTATGACATGAGACATCTTTTCCATGACAGCTTTGTTGTAGGCTAGTGAGTTTTTTCGTACAGGTTGTGTTGTTTGAAGTTTTTTGGTTTTTAAAACTTGCTGAAGCTCATGGAAAATGAGTTGGCAAGAAACAGATTTCCAGTTGAGGTTTCCCTAATGATATGATGTTAACAACTGAATAAAACATATTTTCCTTCCTGGAGAGAGTGTCAGTGGCAAGTGATCATGATACATTTCTGCAGGCCAGTAAGCAGCATAGTTGGTGTTCCTGGATTTTGGCAAACACAAATCAAGTGTTTACAATGAAACAGAAGTATATGATTAGGTTGGCTTGCTGGGAGCTCTCCAGCTTCTCTGACACTTTGGTTGCTCTGTCAGAGCAAAACTCACCACAAAGGTACTTTTCCTGTCTGATTTTTAAAGAGACAAAAGAGCAACCATGCCATTATAACTCTTTTTCAGAACTGTAAAGCTAAACAGCTGCTGCACGTGCCTTTTCCTGACTTTTGCCCCTCCAAAACAAGCTCAGAGGGGACAAAAATGGGGGAGGAGGGACAGAAGAATTGTCAACATATGCAGGGGGCACAGGGGCAAAGATTTGCTGGGGAGGAACATAAATTTCAGAGAACCTCAGAGTAAATATGTGCTAAATTTGATGAAAGGATGACATAGTAGCTTTTTCAATACATATACATCTGGAACACCTTTTTTTCCCACCCCGAGCTATTCAGGGAGGGAGTAGATCAGTGCTAGGTAGTTTGCTGCTGAAATTCAGTCTATTTCTGTTTGTTTTGCTTTCAGAAGGTGAAGCTAACATCTACTTCACCAGTAGATGAAGGATCTGTGCAGCTCCCCACAAGGGACACGGGAAGAAATCACCTTTAAGGTGTTGTGAGCCAGACCCTCCATTCCAGCACACCTCCCTTAGTGGTGCTGGGTTCTGGCTTGTGATGCTGCCCCAGCTTTTTTTCTTATCCCTTTACATTGCATTGGAAGGAAGCCACTTTATATGCTCTGGTGGAATGAAATGAGAATGTCTTCTAAAGGGGTAATTAAGGGTTCCTTTAGCATTTCACTCTACCTCTGAGCCTAAGTATGTAAAAGTTTCAGATAATGAAATGACATGGCAGCCTCTTTCATAGCTTTGAAGATGCTTTTGTGAGTATTTTAACACTTATAGTGAAAGCTTGGGGCCTCTTTCCTCGTGGTACTCTCCTGAGTTGCCTCCTATATTCTTTCTGCCCTGTTGAAAACGGGAACCTACTTTCATAAGCTAAGGCATCTCGGAAAACAATGAAAAGCATTCCAGTTGTTGAGTTCGTCAAGTGCTTCTCTGTGCCAGCTGTTATTTATTTGTGGTGGTTGGCTGTAGAGTTCTCTTGAAGGAATCTAGTGAAACAAATCAGGCAGCCTAAAGATTACCACAGTCAGGGCTGTCTTTAGGGGTGTTTGTGGCTGCTTGGCATAAATTCCCTATGCACAGCCCGAGTTATGGTATGGACGGGCTGTGTTTGTGAGAGGAGGAAAATGCTCTCTTTCAGACCAAGGGGAAGGCCAGCTGGTGACAGCCTTTACAAGCTCGGGCTGTGGTAGAAATGACGTGTTCTATCACATGTTGGAAAAAATGGACTGGCCTATTTTTAAACTACTAGTCCTCTTTTTGATGCATTTAACCCATAAAAACTAGTGGTGCTGTGTTTGTAGAGAGAGCCAAGGGCATATTGTGACTTGTGGTGTGGTTTCTCTGCATCGTGCTGCCAGTGGGAACAGCACCGGTTCTGCCATCAGGGACTTTGGTGCTTTGTGCTGTGCTGTGGGGCATAGACAAGGGAGGTTTGACAGGACTAACCCTTAGCCACAGTTTTGTTTGTTTTAATAACTGTTCTCAGGAGTATTCTGAGTTGACTGAACAGCCCCTTAAAGTCAGCCAGAAGTTTATCAGAGCCAGGAATGGAACACTTTCTGTTACTATTTTGATTTACTTTTAAGGTAAAAAAAAGTTATTTGCACTTAAAAACCTTGCCTTCTTGAATCTGAGATCCAACACAGTCTAAAATCCCTTTATTCAGCCCTTGGCAATGCTGGCTCTTAAACTAGGGCTTTGGCTGGTGCAGTCCACTTAACATACCAGGTAACATGAATTTTTTTGGCTCTGTGTTCATTCATACTGAAAATGAAGCTTCTTGTATCCAAAACTAATAAATTCTGTGCCTGTGTAACAAAGATTTAGAAATGTCATCCCCATCTTATCTCTGATTTGAATCCCTAAAGGCGACTTGACCTTGGAGAGCCTGAGAGCACAGAACAGATGGGGGGGAAGTAAGATACTGGGACTTGTCCTGATCTTTTTACTGCTGAGAGCAAACTTATAGCTGTGAGTATACCTTTAATGGAATAAGATTAAACTCATGTATTTTTAAGCACAGAAGGCCAACCGGTTCCTGGGCTGCATCGAGAGACGTGTGGTGAGACCCCCACTGCATCCAGCTCTGGGTCCCCTAGTGCAAGAAGGATGTTGAGCTGTTGGAGCAGATCCAGAGGAGGGGGACAAAGACGATCAGAGGGCTGGAGCACTTCCCCTATGAGGACAGGCTGAGAGAGTTGGGATTGTTCAGCCTGGAGAAGAGAAGTCTCTGGGCGGACATTACAGCAGCCTTCCAGTACCTGAAGGGGTCTACAGGAGAGATGGGGAGGGGCTTTTTAAGAGGGCATGCAGTGAGAGGACTAGGGGTAATGGATTTAAATTGGAAGAGGGCAGATTTAGACTAGATGTTAGAAATAAATTATTTACTGTGAGGGAGGTGAGACACTGGAACAGGTTGCCCAAAGAAACTGTGGATGCCCCATCCCTGGAGGTGTTCATGGCCAAGCTGGATGAGGCTTTGAGCAACCTGGTCTAGTGGGGGGTGTCCCTGCCCATGGCAGAGGAGTTGGAACTAAATGATCTCGAAGGTTCCTTCCAACCCAAACCATTCTATGATTCTATAAAACCTGTTAACTCTACAGTTCCTAGCTTTATAAAATAATGCTGGTTGGTAAAGGGGTAGAATCTTTTGTTGCCTTTTTATTTTTGGGGTTTTTTTTTTGTTTGGTTTGTGGTTTTTTTTAATGACACCAAGCCCAGTGATGATACAACAGCTGGATGACCATCATGAGTGGCTTTTTATGGCACCTGAAAGAGACAACTGTGGACAGGATTGCCTGCTCCGTTGGTTTCTGACAAATCATGGCTGTACACTTACAATAGTAAGTCCAGATGTCTCTTTAACTGGTCTGCAAGGCAAGACTGTGTGTTTGGGACCTCCAAAGGTGGATTAGAGAATGTTTCTAGTGGGAAATACACCACCTCTGTTAATTGCCTCTTGAATAAATAGTTTTAGTGTGAATTGCTGGAGACAGGATAAAGAACTTTTTTTTTCTTCTGCTTTGCAGTAGGGAGTCTTGTTTCTGAACTTGCAAGGAGGATGCAAATTCTTGGAAGATAGCTTTCTAAATGCAGGGTACTGACAGCAAGTATATTACTTTGTTACCCAAGATGGTATCCATAACTAATTTATTTTCCCCTTCTCCCTTCCTTTTGTGTAGGGTTGTTGGGATATTTTGGCTGGGGAAAGGTATGTCTGTCTTGCTTTGAGTGATGTTTTCAGAATTAGTTCTGCTACAGTACAAGATGTTAAAATATACCTGGTGAGAGAAGATACATCTGTATGGTCATATTTGATAACCAATAATAATGGATTATTTTGCTGAGACATCTGAATGAAGTACTAGTAAATTGTGATGTCTTGCCTACCAGAAATGAGACAGATGCCTCATGAACTGTGTGGCATCTAAGTTTTCATTTGCTGTGCTTCATGTCTGAAATGGAGCAAATATAGTATCTATGTAAGAGCAGTTTGGGGAGTGGCTGTATGATATTTCCTCCCTATTCCACCTGCTTCCCATTTTCTCAGCAGCTCAACCCTGAATATTTTCTTCATATATGTTAGTGACAGGAACCTTCAACAGCTGTGTAGATATCATCAATAACTTAGCTGAAAAGCCAGTAGCCTCTTCCACGTGCATGGGTCCTTGCCATTGCGAAGAGTTAATTCATTTTTTTGGCAGTACGGGTGAAACAGCCAGAGTGGAGACTCGGGGGACATGGGCTAAATATTTCCCAGCACATAGCAGTAGAGGCATCAACTGTGTGATTTCAAAGGCTTGTTGTCAATCTTGCACACATAGCACTTCTTTTTCTCTCTTAATGCTGGTATTGAATCACACCAATTACATTATTACAGTACACTGTGTAAAACATACTGCCATTCTGTATAGATGGGTTGCAGTGGATCTGGCAGTTATCTGTTATGAAAGACAGAAGTTGAACATTAGAATGCCCGTGAATTAGGGGGCAAGCAGCAGACACTCATTAAAAATTTTGATTGCTTTCTTTTTCTTCTTCGAAAAAAAGCAGGGGGAGCCATGTTTCAAAGTGAGCAATTAAAGGATACTTCATAGCTAATTGCAGTGAGAAGGGGCTGCTGTGTGGAATATGCTTTATTGTAATTCATGTGATTTCTTGACGTTTTATTAAGAAGCACATCTTTGTACTGTGGTAAAATTTAATTTTCTGCAGCATAACTGTGTGCACAATAACTGCTGAAGTAATGGCTGTTTGGATTTGCTGTGGCTCTTCTCCTTTCTATATGTAATAAACAAGCTGTAATTATCAGGGTCATTGATGTACAGCAGATCCTCCATGTATGAATGGCTTATTTAGTTTACAGACGGAAGCTGTCTGTAGCTCAGTAGGGTTGTAAGTTAAATTGCAGATCCCTAGATAGCAGATCTCTTCCCTGCTGTCAGAGCCAGCATGGGTCTGAAAGTCCCATTCTGTTGCATTGATGTGGTTTGGAGCCAGACCTAAAAAGCCTGACTGCACCCCAGCTGGTTCTGTGCCTGGTCAGGTTGAACACTTGTGCTTCAAGCATGATAGAGACATGGCAATGGCTGAGCGCTGGGTCAGCGCAGGGGTACCAGCCTGCGCTGGGACCTTTTGGATGTGTATGGCTGGCAGGTGGGCAGTGTCCCTGGGCTGTGGAAAGGGAGGGATGAAGGTGCTCACAATCCTGGGTTGGCTACAGGATGGTGCTTATCTTCCCAGACAGAATTGGTCTCATGTGTGAGCCACCTGTGTACTCGGCTAATTGTGTCTAATGAAGCCCAAAATATGCAAATGTGATGCAACTTTGGGTTGCTCCATTACCTAGGAGTATCTGAAATAAAGGGACATTGACTGTATATTTTGCTCTGTATAATGCAGGTTATGCTAACTCCTGATGGTAGAACTCCTGTTAGTAGCATTAGCGACCTTCCCTTCTTTTAATGGTTTGACTCGCCATCTCTCTCCACCCTGATTGTGTGCTGTGAGGCATGCCTGTGTGACAATGGGAACAGCTTAAATGGAAGAGTCATGCTGGGGGTGTTGAAAATGTATTTGTAGATGTGTTACTGCTGCTTGTAGCGGAGTAGAAGTAATGTGGTAGGACAAATTGGGAATTGTTACTTATGTTATTGATACACTGAAGATTAGTGTGCTACGAAAAACCCTTTTTCCATTCATGTTCAGGAAAATTAGTGGTCTGAAACAACAGAAATGCAGATATCGAAAAAATGTTGGTGTAAATGGCTTAAAATTTATGAATTCTCAAATGCAAAATGAAGTATTTCTGTGTGTACATTTCAGTGAGTAAAATTCCCCGTTCAAAAGAATCAGTGTACGCTGTGTTGCAGTAACTCTGCAACTATTTCACACCTGTACTTAGCAGTGACTGTCAGGATTTCTTGCTGCCAAAATGAAGCTTACAAAAATATAAACAAAGGTAAAAATAAAAAAAAATGGCTAGTGGTGATCAGGGTCACAGCACCCTTCCTTCTGTGAGAAGCAGGCCACAGAAACATGCCAATTTCCCTGAGTGGTTTTCAAGAAATAGTGATTCACATTCCTTTCTGTGGTCTCCTGTATGTAACACTTGTAGTAAATTATGCCTTTTTATGTTATTGTGTTAGATGCGTTCCTTGTTCCTGCTACTGTGCAGTTTGTTTGCACTGATAATACAGGAACTCATTGATTTTTTTCTTTTTTTTTTTTATCAGCAGGAATTAGCAATTAGAAATAGGTTCAGTATTAAAGTTGTTGGGTTGGAAGTGACAATGTATTTGCTGAGTGGCAGCTTTTATGCATGCAAGCATAGAGAATGATAGATTGCAGAGACCTTCTGGGGCTTTGAGATTTGAAAACTTGAACGAAATAAGCAGGTTTGACCTTCTTGGAAAGAATATTAGTCATGCCTTTGCATATTTTATTTTAACTGCTGTCTGCTTAGGTAAAGTATGATATGTTCAGTATGACTGCTATTTTAGAATGTTGCATCCTTGTAATATGTCTTATATTCCTGCTTATTGCAGGATTTGTGCATGTTCTTCCCTCTAGTACCAATATCTATTAGTAGATGTTAAAGGGCACTCGCGAGTTCTGGTAATTTTTCTGTCTGTGTTAATGCGTCAACTTTAAAAAAAAAAAAATCCCAGCTTGGTACTAGATGGGCACCCAAAAAAGCATCAGGCTATAGCTGACTCTAATGGGAGGTTGGTCATGAGATTACAGAGCATGGGGGTGGTATCTCAGCTATTTTCTGCCAACAATTGTCATAACAATGTAACCAAGTGCCAAAAAATTGTTAATGCTATCGTATATACATGGGAGGATTCACTCGGCAATAAGGATCGTTCTGTATGTGCCTTTAACACCTTTTTTCCTTTTAAAGTAGCAGTCTTGGGCTAAATCCAAACAGAGCATAAACATCTGTTTATTTTCTTTATTCTTATTTATTTAGTTCTGCTAATAAAGGTAGACGAGTGATGCTTCTGTACTCTGGTTGCAGGATATTTTTCTTTGAAGATGTTTTCATTCTCTCATGCAACTTGTTGTTCTGAACTATATTTTTTTTAAATCACAAATTAAATCTTTTACAGTAATATGAAAAACATACTTTTGTGGCTACAAGGGTTGGTGTAAGTTTATTTGTGCAAACACTAGACTGAGTCTGATCTGTCAGTTTGCCTTAACTGCAGTTGCCATTTAGCTCTTGGTTGTGATTGTGTTAGTTGTCAGTAATTGTGTTTTCTGTCTCGGCTGGAGGCTGTGATGAAGAGTGCCTGGAACTGGGGCATTACACAGATAATATCGTGATGAAACAGCTGCAGCTTAATCGTAATGAAATACGCGTGGGCTTTAAGGGCTGCATATACTGGAAATTTTTATTACACCTAATTCCCATGTTTAACCTTTTTAGGAAAAAAAAAAACAACCCTCTCTCCAATTAGGAAGAAATAGATGTAAGATTATAGTAGTAAGTATTATAAAATAAATCTCATAACCTCCTTGCTTCAGGGAGGGAATATTTTGTTTGTCTTTGCCAGCAGTTTCACCTGGGGCAATCTTCTAATTTTTCTGATCTTTTAGATGTCTAGACCTGAATGTCTGATGTTGCACCGCTTTCAGCTGAGGAGCCCAGGGCAACTCCCTGTTGCTATCAGTCAGTGCTAGAGCTCAATGGCATCCAGCATGGCTTCTGTCAGAGGATAGGCAGTCTGGGTGAAGTAATCTGTGATTGGAAATCAGAGGGACTTTTCCTTTTACTCTGGGATTGAAATCTTCCTCTTTGTGCACAGAAAAGAGAGAGGCTGGGATCTTGAGGTAAATCTGAGCCTGGCATATGGTACTTTGCAACATCCTTACAAATCGCTAGAGTGATCATTTTCTGTCAAAAGTAGTGTTACGTTTTGATCTAGGCTGAGCAATGCACTGCTGGATTATGCAAAATTAACACTTAAAATGTAAAAAGAAAAAATAAAAATTGGTATTGGCCCCGACCTCTAATTGCATTAAATTGATGACAGGCAAATCTGATTACTAAGGCAACTTGCTCAAATTAAAAAATAAAAACTGAATATCAGAAAAAAAAGAACAAAGACACTATTGGGAAGAAATCAAGCACAGACACAGAGGACAGAGGGTTTGGAACTTGGTGATCTTTAAGGTCCCTTCCAACTCTAACCATTCTATGATTCTATGAAGACAAAATATCAACTATGGAAGCCGTTATCAAAGTTGCAGGCAATTGAAGTAATAAGGAATGTGGTTTAAGGATAGTCCTTGAATTTCTAATTACTGAGGAAATGGGGTCTGGTGTGTCTGTTTTCTACTGCTCTGATTCTGTGAAAGAAATCCAGATGAAGTACTCCTAGCAGTTCCTTTCTGTATGTACGGCTGTCGTCTTGAGTTTGCTTCATGTGGACAAAAAGTAACTCTATAGAAACACCTTCCTTGTGTTGATTTAAATGTGGGATGATTTAAAAAAAAAAATCTCAAGATGACTTTAAACAAAATGCCAAGGATGATGGGTGGAACTTCCTGTGGAGGAGTCAGTTCTCTCTTGCTCTTTTTCTGTCTGATGTTCCTTTCATTTGTGCCTCTGCCCAGGCAAACCGGGATGCAGTGATCAGCCGAGCCCCAGATCAGCAGGATGACCGAGCTGTCAGCCTCCAGGATGCTTCTGCGGTCTACGACCTCCTCAGCATCACGCTGGGCAGAAGAGGGCAGTATGTCATGCTTTCTGAGGTACCTCCTCCTGCCTTCTGCTGCAACTTCCACTTGAAAGGGTCAAGCAAATCCTGTCTTTGCAGTAACTTGTCAGGGAGGGTGAAAATGAAGCGTGCTAGTTGGCAATTAGTAGAAACAGCTACAGACCTATAGCAGCACAGGCCAGAAATATGCACAGAGCTGTATGAGACATTAGAATAATTTATAATGTAGGTACTTGAGCACAGTAGCCCTCATTTGAAGGGATGGTATATGCCAGCAAGCCTCCTTAACTGAGAAGACAAAAATCATGTCATTTAAAAAAAAAAAATCACCTGTCCCTGGACCACAGATTGTCTCCCCTGATTTGATTACTGAGCCAAGCAGCAGTCTTGACAAAATATATATTTTAAAAAAAAAAAAAAAAGAACTGACATTTCTCCCACCATTTATTTCTCAGTGCTTGGAGAGAGCCATGAAGTTTGCGTTTGATGAATTTCACCTCTGGTACCAGCTTGCCCTGTCCATGGTGGCTTGTGGAAAGGTAAGGTTAAAACCAAAGGACTTACACTCTGCCAGAGGAAAATGCACCATATCTAGCTTACTTTTTTGAACACACACACAGTGATTTATTTTGTTGGGGGTGGGTGCCATCAGACAACTAAGTGAAAGGACGGAAAGACAGTGCTGTTCTTTTAGACTCTGGTTGCACTTTGTGATCAGGTGTGTGCATTTGGTATTCAGTACAGGTCTTTCCATGTAGTGTTTGCTTTTCATTGTCAAGAAGAGAACAGATTTTGTGCATAGCTGTGAATTGAAAAGCGTTACATATCTGTCCATTCTCTGCTGGTTCAACATGTGTGCTTATTGTAAGAAAGATACTGATGTCTAAAACTCTCATCAACTCACTCTGTGTTTGGCAATTGACTTAAACCTCTCTTTAAGCTGTGGTTTATCTGATCAGGGAAATGTTAATGCTTTTTCATAGAGAGCTTGTAAGGATTAATATCGCTCAAGTGTTTGGTGCAAAAGATACTGTAGAAAAAGAAATGCTATGAATATTTGCATGGACGTGTTTTTAGTGTAAGTTTGGGTTTTTTTAAATTATTTGTCAAAGTTACCAGTTAACAACTGAGATGGCTGAAGTCCAGTTGTGAAAGACAGGCAGAGGCAGCAGGAGCTTTTCTTTTTTAGTCTTAAAAGAGTAGACTTTCTGCAGGAAACATGGATGGTACAAAATTTAGCCTGTTCATTCCGAGGGTGCCCATCTACACTTCCAGGAGATGTGTGAAAATTAATACTGTGCAATAGTAGACCATTTCTTACCGTCCTATATTCTGTGCCCATGGAGTGTAGGGGAATCCGTGTGGAACTGAGAAGAGACCAGCAACTAACAGTCATCTGCCAAATGGTAACTTATTACTGGTCTTTTATGGCTATAAGATGACTTGGAAACAGTGGCTTTGGAGCAGAAATTGGAGATGATTATACAGTGGCATGCTTTTGTAGGGAAGTTGTCATCTTGTGATGTATAAGTGGCAGCAAAGCTTTGAAGATGTCTGAAGGGATTCCTTCACTTCTGTGAGCATAGGCAAAGCCTTATCCTGGAAGACTGGCTGTTATGCATTATACCTCAAGAAAATGGGAGGCCAACAAGAGAGAGCCTAATAAAGAGTATCAAGGATGGCCAAGGGTATAGTAAGCAGGACTGTGGAAAGACTGAAATAATTGCATTTTATTATTTTTAAAGGAGAGAAAAAAGTCCAAGAGAGAAACTTAGAGCCTTTAGAAGAAGGGGTTAGTCTTGCTTGTGGTGGGTAGAACAAGGCATGATGCTTTTCAGTTGCAGTAACACAAGTTCATATTTCCTGTTACGAGGCAAAATAACTGATAGAAGTATACTGGAGAAAGATTACCTGTGGAGGTTGTGTGGAGCCTGTGTCACTGGGGATCTGTGGAACACCCTAGGCAAATATCAGTCAGCAGCAACGCCGCTGTGAAGGTGCCAGGGGTGTACTTGATGGGACCTTGCGAACTCTGACTCTGTTCTGGGACTCCACAGTTGTCCGTAAATCAGCTAGGTCTGTTATAATCAAAAGGAGACATCAAAACTTTGACAAAGGGTATTAGATCAGCAGGGAACTGAAGGGCAATGTTTAGTGAGAAAGAGGCTCACAGATTCCTGAGAGTTCTGTACAAGCACTTAAAATCCAGTTCAAATATGAAAATCACAGCTAGACTCCATCATGTGTAGGGAAACACGAAGCTACTGGCAGAATACTTGAACAATAAGCTTGGTGCCATAATGCTAATACCTTGTACTGGCTTATGTCAGGTGTGGGGTTTACAAGTCTGGTCCAGCTCCCCTTGGCATTCATCTGGAGTTAGCACATTTCTGCCCTCTGTGCCTTTGCAAATCTTCCAGATACCTGATCTCTTCATACTGAGGACAACAGTGACTATATAGGCTATGACAGAAGGGCACAGTATCTTCCCATAAACACTCACAGGACTTGTCTGGGAGCTTTATTGGCTTTACAGGCTGTGTAAACTCTTTCTCAACAGAAGACAATGCTGTAGCTCTGATAATCTGCTGGAGAGCAAATCTAGACTTGAACTACTGATGGTTGAGAGAGTGGGTGTATCCAGAGGGTAATTGTGGTTCAGTATTAGGTTAGTATGAAGGCAAGAAATAGGACCTGATCTCTCAGTTCTAACAATTTGCATGGAAACTCTGTTGTCCTCCTCGTATGTTTACTTACCTCTTCAGCTTCCCTAGAAGTTACAGGATATTTGGTACTTAAGAGGAAAAAAAAAAAGGAACACAAGTATCTGTATCTCTAACTGTCCTACATTTTCAGATTTTCAAGTACGTCATGTCTTTTTGCCTGTATTTTAAATATTTACAAAGTAAAATAGCCTGATCTTGTCTACTGATGTAAAAGCTCTAAGTGTTCTGAGCCCTATATGGGGCAGAGGGAATTCCCTTACCCAACAATCCCATCTGTGCAGTATTTTGCTTCTAATCCCAAAGTATTCCCTGAGGATTCCTGTCATATACTCTGCAGTGCGTCATCTGGCTAATACGAGATGTGGCATACATTTTTATACTGGTTCACAGCTTGATAGCAGGACAGAGTTCATTTAAAAGTAAGTGCTCTGGTGTAGCAGAACAAACTGATGAGAAAACAGTGTGGTCTGTCTAGACTGCAGAATGCAGAGTACACTTGAGCATTTATAGGTAAAAGATCTGTTTTCACTTGTCTCAGTCACAGCCAATTCCAGATCTTATTTCTTGGTAATGAAATCTCCCATCCTGCAGTGCTACTTGTTCTGCAGTGCAGCAAATCATGCTCATAAATCCTAGGTACGACAGGAACAGTTTTATCAATCTGTAAATGCTGGAAACTTTGGTCGCTCTTTTTTTTAAAGCATGTTTTAGGATTTGCAAACTCTGATCTTACGTGCTGTAAAATCCTATCTTGCTCTCTATTCTACACTGCATTTGACTAGTGTTACTTTTATTTTGTATATTCATCTCCTTCAGGTTAAGTCATTCAAGTTGAACTTCGAACTATTTTCATCCTCTGCCAGCCAAAAATTGCCACATGGTGACTAGCATTTTTCACAAGTGATCAGTCTGAATGTCAAGCCAGCCACCTAGGCTCATTACTGTGTGTATGTTTGAGTTTACACATTATTTTATGAAGCATGTGTCTTAACAAAAATAGGCACATCACTTCAGTAAGTTCTTACAGAGCAAGTGAGGCCTTAGGGCTTTGTAAAAGAGTGAATGAAAAAGCAGAGAAGCATAACCTGTTTTCTGTCCACTTAAGTGGTGGAAATAATGGAGTGACAGCAATTTTGCTTTCCTCTGCTTCTCAGCAACTTGCATAATGAGTACGATGGTGTTGTCTTGTTTTTTAAGCCATTGTTGGGTATGCATGTATACCAAGATGTATATTTTTCTGAACAAAAGGAGCGTGTTTATTTAAATGATTAAAATCCACCATTAAATTTGTAAGACTTCTGTTGGCAATTTTAGATGAAATGCTGGGAAAGCCTTGACAATGGCAAGGATATGCCTGCTGTAGCAAGAGTACTGAGAGATGTCCTGTGTCACCAAATACAGTTCTGGATAGGCAAGAGAGGTTTAAATCAGTGTAGTGCAGCATCACTGTTCTTCTGAATGCTGAACTCTTCACAGCTGCTTTAAGTTGCTTCTGCTGGTAATAACCTTCACAATGTGAAAATACAACAGCCAGAGGCTTAGTGGGCATAGTAGCTCTCTGGCTCTACTGCCATGCATAGAGAGGATGGAGTCTGAGTGGCAAGTGGTATGATAGCTGGATGCCATCTGGCAGAGTCCTCAGGCAATGAGATGAGCTGCTGTCCTGCTGCCAGAGTAAAATGAGTGTAGTGGGTTGCATCTGCTGTCTCAAGATTTTGAAAAAGTGACATGACCTGTATAAAGCAGAATGGGCAAGGAAGGACCAAACTCTTATTTACAGAGAAGACTTTTTAGTCCTCCCAGTAATTAAGAGAGAGGCAGCTGTTTGGGGCAGACTTATTCTCTGCTGTTGCTTTTCACCTAAACAGTTTCCACTGGAGACTGTGCAGATTACCAGCACACAGCACTGCTGCAGACTAGGGTAGCTCTACTGACCTGTCTGAAGTTGGAGGCAAAATTGTCATAGTATTTAGATGATGTATTACAAGCACAAGAAATGTGAAATGGGGTCCCTGTGCAACTTGCAAACATTTCCTTCTCCTCAGACCTATTGGATCAGATTTCCTATGTTCAGACTTCTGTTCCCTTGCACACCTAACAGCCTCATGTGAGACAGCCTGGGTGTCCCAAATTGTCACTGGCGCGCTATGGGAGTAGAAACTCAGAAGTTCATTGTGGGATTGGGCTCTAGCTTAAATTGGCAATACTTCAGAAAGTTGTCTGGTTCTGCGTTGTCTTTTTTTTTTTTTTAATCTGTCTGTCATGGTTTTAAGGCCACCTGGCAACTAAGCACCATGTAGCCTCTTGTTCTCTCCTCCCGTCTGGTGGGATGGGGAAGACAGCTGGGAGAACAAAAGGTAGAAAGCCTTGTGGGCAAGGACAGGGAGGCTTTACTTACTGCTTATGGTCATGGGTAAAAGACAGACTTGACTTGGTGAAAACAGAAGCAATTTAATTTGTTAACAATCAAAACCAGAATAAGACTGAGAACTACATCTTGAAAAGGCACCTCTCCTCTGCCCCTCCCTTCTTCCTGGGCCCAAAGGCTTTATTCCTGATTTCTCTACCACCTTCTCCCCTGGAGAGGTGCAGTGGGGCAGGGAACTGGGGGCTGTGGTCAGTCCATCAATCCGTTGTCTCTGCTGCCCGTTCCTTTTCAGAGTAGGGCTCTTCACAGTCTTCCCCTGTCTGGAGCATCTGCTAGGAGAGGATAATCTGCTCTTACCCCTCACCCTGTATATTCATTTAGGGGATGAAGTGCAGCAAAAAGTACATAAAGGAAGAGCTCTGGGGCAATGGAATGGGCTGTGGGGAAGAGCCTCTCTGAGAACCGAGTGGAACTGGAAGCAGTTACCTAGAGGCAAGGGCTATGCTCAGCAGGCTGGATGGCTGATGGTGGTTATGTGTTCCTGGGGTGCCTGGTACACAGCTGTCCAACCCATCTCATCTGGTGTTGACAGAACACTATCAGCCCAGTGCTTGCCTTTAGGTCAGCAATTGAATGGCTTTAGAACCAACTATATAATTGCTGATACTCTCCAGCCCCTGCTAGCCTGTACTGAGGACACCACAGGGACAATGGTCAGTGTTACCATATAGGTAAGATAGGCTGGCAGGAGGGGGATTTAAACACCAAGTGTGGCACCTTGCAAAACCAGGCAGATAAAACTGCTTTTAACTACACAATGTGTTTCTCTCTGCTCATATACCTTATGTTTGTTCATTTTTAAGGCAGAGAGGAAGAAAGAATCATGCCTGTCTACCTGAATGTTTTTCTTATAATGCTTCAGGAGATATCTGGTGTTACGCAAAGGGAAATAATCGCATCCTTCTTGGCATCTGTCATTTAGCTGTTTTTCTGTGGGAGCAGGCTCCAGCTCATCTGCCAATCTTGCAGTGTCACCGTGTTCCCCTTGGCTGCTCAGCAGTGGGAGATACTGCAGCCCTGCCCGAGGCTTGTGCTGGCAGCATTCTTAGGGTTTTGAAACCAGTCTTATGCGAACATGAAATTTCATTTTGGATCCCTTTGCAAGTTGCTGATACATACTGGCCATAGCCAAATAATGACAAGCTAATGTCTGAGCTGCTCATATCTGTGTTGCACCCAAAAAAGGGAATACTTCCCTTTATTTAAACGGTGCAGTAGAAGCAGATGTCTCTAACAGCTTTGAGGAGCTTCAAGTTTGACTCAACCATGCATGTACTGCCAACGTACTGCTTTCCAGAAGGTTAGAAGAAAAGTTATAAATATATTTTATACATAATTCTGCAGCAACAGCAGACAAATTTTATGATTTAGGCTGTTCCTTCTGTTGGTTTCCTTGCAAAAGCTTAGGCTGGTTGCTAGGCAACTGGCAAAAAAAAGTACATTTCTCTTTGCATTGCAGGCAGGAATCTTGGGAGCAGCAGAGGCCTCGGATGGCTCCTTAAATAGCATTGCCGGGTAATGAAAGTTAAAATATTGAGCATTCATTGGTTAAACATCCTATTACAAAGGTCAGCTATCTAGGGGATATTCAATAGTTTGGTTCCCTTTGGTGGAAAATAAAGATTAGAAGGGGTTGTGCCTGTGTGCTGTAGATAGTACAAAAAAATGGAAATTTCCAAAGATGCCTGACTTTTGAGTAGAATACCTAGGTGGGCTATATAATTGCCTTCAGGCTTAACGCTCTTTGCCTGACAGAAAGTGTGAAATTGGGTGTTTGTCACATTAGCAAGGACAAATTTATGCTTACAGATCTTAAATTTTAGCAGGTACTCTTCAAAGTGAATATTTGAAGCTTCTTAACTCCAATGCTCCAATTTGCTACACACAGGGTAAAAGAAAAGGGGGAGAATTGGTCCCTGTATTGAGAGAAGTGTCTTACAGGAATAATGTTTATGCTGCGGGATTAGCAGAAGTCTAGAAATTCAGTGGAAAGCTAACACCAAACCAGCTAGCTCCAGAGTTCTCAATTGATGTCTCACTGTTATCTTCCTGTGTTGGTTCAAGGTCATTTTTAGCTAGATGCCTGTGAATCCCAGGGTACAGGGAATACTAATTCTTGCATAATGAGATTTTCCCCTCGCTTCCCCACAATCCCTTTGAGAGAGCGTAACTTTTAAAATTGGACAGGATGATGCTAGAAATAAAGCAGTACTAGTTGCAGAGATTCATCTGTGTACTAAACTTCCAAGTGAATTGGGAATGAGACTGTCTACCAAAACCACCACCTCAAGGAACATTTTTCCCTTTGGCTGAAAAGTATTACCAAAGAAGCAAGAAAGTAGAAAGGTTTTTGGAACCTTTGCAAGAGAAGAGCAACTGTTTATTGTGTGTCAAGTCTGCCTGGCATGATTTACTGTATGGAAATTCTTCTACCTTTTACTTAGATTTAAGGTTTCTTTATCTTCTAAACATGGAGTAAATCTCTGATGTCCTTCTTTTGTTGGTTTGGTGTGGTGGGGGAGAAGAGGAGAGGAAGGAATGAAATTTGTCAAAGCGAACTGGGAAAACCGGCATTTTGGCAGCATCTACCATAATTGATGGTGGGATCTCTTGAGCCTTTTGGAAAAGTAAGAACGTGACTATTCTTCATTACTGCTCATGTGCAAGCATCTTTGAGGACTATGCTTGCATGCTTTGTTATATAATTAGTAAATGGGGAATGAAAGTTGGGTTTTATATTTGGATAAATGGGGTTTTTTACATTTTACTACCTTATAGGATTCAAAGCCATGGTTGCTGTAGTTGCTTAGAGGGATGTGTCTTCTCCATCCATCTCCTTCATCATAACTTCCTTGTGATTTCTTGCTGCAGATCAAGAAGTGTCATTCTCCCACCCCAGATGTGATACACAGAGCTTTCTCAGAAGTCTGTATCAAAAGCAGCCATTTTTCAGTGTTGCCTGCTCCTTCCTAGAAACTGCATTTCCTAATTTTCTTTTCATAAATTATTGTGGAGCATGTTTGTGATCTCTGCAGAAGAAAAGTATTGTATGCAAGTAGATAAGGAGAAGAAAATATTGACAGAGAAGATCAGCTTCTGGTAGCTACTGGGCTTAAATATGGAACAGTAGTGCTGTGTCTTTTCCTGTCTCCATTGCAAAAAACACAACATTGTTGGTATATGAAGGACGGAGATGCCCAACTGAGGTAATTGAAGTTCTTAAGTCCCCTACACAGTTCATCTTTTTTTTTTTTTTTTTTTTAATGCTACTGGCTGAACATTCCCATTAAAGCAGTATTTTCACTCCATATTCTGATTTGAGCTCTGTGCTTTGTTGGTCATAACAAGGGAGGATGGTCATGAATCTCCTTAAACCTGATGAGGAACCTAAGGCTGAGAACTCCTACATTAGACCTCCCATGAACACAGGTGAAACCCCTATGAGGGAGCTGTTGGCAAGCTTGCCCTTTCTTTAAACCATGTCCATTTAACAGGTTTGTGTGTGTTTAGGGTCACTTAAAAGCCTTTTTCTCAGAGAGATGCCAAATGAGAACCAGAGGCAAATCCCCAGTTTTCTGAAATCTTTGGGAGCAGTGCAGTCGTTTTAATCCAGCAAATAGCAAGCTAAACAGAAAAAACTTAAACCCTGGTTTGAGTTTTCATACGAACTCCTCTGAAGCTCAGAATTATGAGTAGGAAGCATGCACTCACTTGGAGTTCAAGCTCTGCTCTTCTCAAAACATGCCTCACCAATAAATCTAATTATTATTGCATTGCAGTGAATCTCACAAACAATGTGCTTGACTTCCTGGTCCACCCATGCTAAGTGACAGAGTATGTACATTTTAATTATCAGATTATTTCAGTGTTACACAAACACTTTCATATTAAATATTGTTACAAACCAATGACATCTGTATTCAATACTGAGTGGATTATATTTGTTCCCTGCCCATTAATGGCTGTAATATCTTTAAAACACATTGATCTTATATGTCATGCCAGTCTCCCCTAAGTAAGGTCACTGTGGGAGGGGCTTATTCGTTTTACTGTCATTCCTTAACTAGTATTTTCCTCATCTATGTATAATTTCTGCTGATTAAGGTTTTCAATGTGAAATTATATAGATCTCTTGAATTTTTAAAATACAGCTGGGGAGAAAGGCTTCGTGCCACCCTGTTTCTAAAACCATTTCTGCTCCATATGTTTAATTACAAATTTTATAAACTACTTTAAAGTGACTTAGCTTTTTAAATGTTTTGAAAGCAGTGTGGAAGCTGTGGCTCTTGCTCTGTAAATCAATCTTCAGAGTGCATGGGATAAGATCACTCCACGTGTGAGGTGTTCAGCTATAAGCACTGGTTTGTGCTGGCACTGGCTGTGCTGGCCCACAGGGTGGCTGTCACCTGTTCCCAGGTGCCTCCTGCTTTCCCTGCAGTCATGCTGCTGATGGGGAGCTGGGAAACCACCACAAGCTTTCTATCTTTCTGAAAGTTAGGACTGGACAGTGTATTGTCTTTTACATATCTGGCCTCTTAATTTTGTTTTGCGTGGTGAGATGACAAGGGTTGTGTTCAGCTGCATATACACTGACTGTCAAGGTGCACACTGTCCTGCTCTACTCTTTGGGTTTCTCTTGTCTGGAAGAACCTCTGGGGCTGGAATACAGGCAGGAGGATGATGTGCTAGGCTAGGATGCTCATGGGGTTGTGCTTGCATTTCCAATATGAACTGCAGTGGTCCTGGGAATTCCAGCTGCCTGTGGTACAAGTAGCATTCTGTGAGAGGGAGGAGTAAGATGCCATTAAAACCTTAGACACTAGTTGTTCTGAACAAATAGGTATCAGGGATGTTCATTCTGTGGGATGCTAGTTACCTCATGACAGCAGAGTGCAGCAATGTGTTTCTTCCCATACCTCAGGGTTGAATTTCCCGAGTCTGTTTTTGAGAGGGGTGAAGTAGTGGTTTAAGCTCTAGGACCGAGTTTATTGATTCCCGTTTTTGCTCAAAGACAAGCTTTCTTCTGGCTTTAGCTAAACTGTGAATTTGGATTTGTAAAATAGCAAATATTTCCTTACTTTTATTGATGATACCTGATGCTCTATGTAGGTGGGAGCTGCCTGGAGAACGTAAGGCAATGCTGTTGCTCCTCTTCAGACTGCGCAGCGGATGCCCAAGCTTTTCAAGCGGGAGGGTTTGTCTCCACTGTTGCAGAGCTTGTGTCTTAGGCTACGAAACCCATCTTTGCCTTAGCATAGGCAGGGCTGCTGTACATCTGGTTTTCCCTTTTCCCAGGCACCCTTCCAAGCAAATTCCTATCCAGGCTTTTGAATCCCATAGCAAGAAGTGGACATTCAGTTCTCTGGAGAAAGGAGGCGGCAGGCGCAGCCTGCTCTGTTGTGGTGTGGGGAGGGGAAAGTGCTGACGGCCGCTGGTGGGAGCGTGAAGCTGCGGTGTGGGGCTGCAGGGGACTGGAGCAGAGGCCAGATCCAGCTGGCTGTGCTGGTCACAGCTTTGGTAGGCAAAGCCCCTGGGGGTCAGGAGAAGATGATAGATGCTGGCTAATTTGACTTGGCAAGGTTCTGGTGCTGCTCTCCTGTAGTATGGAAAGGCCACGACTATTCAGTGTGCTTCTGAGAGGGGACACTGAATGAGAGAGGCCTGGGTGTCTCTTGGGACCGTGTGGAAGAGTTTGGGAGGAATGGGGCGTGTCAGGAGAAATTCTGAGAGAAGTAAACTTCCCCTTGAGTTCAAGGATGAGAGAATTTGGGAGGATCTGGGGTCAGTAGTGAGGAGGGTTGGAAATATGAAAGAAACTGTGGTCTCGGTAGACTGGGCTAGGAGACTGGCAGTGCAGCCTGGGTCACCTCCTCATCGTCTGACCAGGCCTTCTCACCAGCATCTCACACCAGAGCTTTCCTCGTTCCCCTTTAGACCTTCTGAAGTGTGACAGCCCTGAATATGTGCTGTAAAAAGCAGTGTTTGTGGAGCACATTGAATCAAAAGGACTGTGTAACAGCTGATCTTAATAAACATCATTCATTAATGGTAACCAAACACCAGGAAAACAGCAAGAGTTTTATGGGCCTTCTCTGTAACACACACTACTCAGGCTGCGGTTGCCTGCTCCATGCTTTGCATGGGGGGATCCCAGTTGTATTTTTGTGTGTTCTAGTACAATCTGCAGAGCAGATTACTTTAGCTGCACAAAGCTCTGTCTGAGTAGAGTTGGCCTAAAATGTTAATGTACTGGAAGATAAGCTCTTTATGATCTTTTCTGGCTTACTGGACGATGGTTGTGTGCAAGGAAAACTGTAGCAGAATTCCTGTGAATTGGGAGAGCAGAGTTAGAATAACCAGTGTGCTCGTGGATGAGGAAAACTTTTTCTTGTAAGGTGCCCGGCCAGGGCTGGTGCTTTGGCATTTTTCCTCTGAGTGTGGGAAGAGTGTGTGTTTGTGTGCACGCACACATGTCTGTGTGTGTGGAGGTGGGAATAAAGTTGCTAACTTGTTGCTGACGTGATTCTTCATAGCGCTTCTTTGTACATTTTACTGAAATATGTTGTTTGGACTCTGGAACAGCATTGTCTTATCAGCCTTTTTTTATTTCCTCCTCCTCTCTCCCCCTCCTCCAGTCAGCATATGCTGTGTCAGTGCTCAAAGAGTGTGCTAAACTGCGACCTACAGATCCCACCGTTCCTCTTCTGGCTGCCAAGGTCTGCATTGGTTCTCTGCACTGGGTAAGGAAGCTGATGCAATTCTTATTATGTAATGGATCAAGTGCTGTGGTGACAATGCCACAGTGTAATTGCAGTGGGGAGAAAGGAAATCCCTGTTAAAAATTATACATGCATGTATGTCTTTTAAAAAATGAAAATCCCAGAAAGAGATTTTTGCGATGAGTCACTGAAATGCGTTTTGCTGTCACATTAAACAAAGGAGGAGGGGGGAAGCCAATAACAGAGATTCTGGGGACTGCTGCTTCAACTGAGTGTCGAGTTGAAGCGACCACTCTTGTAGCCCCTGGAAGACAAAAGTTATAATTAAAGTGGACTGTTAGACAGTTCAGGTCTGTTGGACAACTCAGTCCTTTGTTCTTCAAGTTGCTGTGTCAGTGCTTTCTGTTCTGGATGTTTTGATGTATGCCCCAGAAGCAGAGCAGGAGTCGAAGTCTGTGCCTGTGAAATTCTGATTTTCCCGAGGAGCAGAAACATCTGTCAGTCTTTTCCTGCTTAGTTTAATTAATTGAATGGCAGCGTGCTGTTTTCACCTGTCTTTACCACGAGGTGTCCCTGCAGTCAGTGAAGGATTATAATTGCTAATATAAGTAAAACAAAGATGCAAGAAAGCCTGGAAGAAAATACCAGAAGAATCTGCCCAGATTTTTGTGAAAAGCTGTAGGGGCTGGATTTGCTGTTGTGTCCCCCTACCCCTGGCCTCCCTATCCTCTACATCCTTGTGTGGTGAAAGTTGGTATTCAGCTAAATGTAAGTTATATCAGTTTGCACCATGCTCAGGGAGGAGTTCTGGTTATGTATGTTTTTGAATGAACTGTACTGTTCAAACTATAATGGTTAAATATATGAGTCAGCAAAAATGGGAATTATCTTGTTCTAGGGAAAATCTTTCATGTCTGAGGGCCTTGAGGGAATCCTTGCTGAACTATCCAACCTGCCTCTGTTCTCTATATAGAGCAATTTAACTCTCTTGTACCTTTAGCTCAGTGTCTAAATTTTGAATGCGGAAGGTCATTCAGTAATATAAAATAACATTCACAGTGAATTATTTTTTTTAATAAAGCAAATAAGGTTTTTTTCCTGATTTTTAGAGATGTTAAAACAATACGAAAGCCAGGTGTTACAACTGCATTGAATGCTCATATTAGTATCTCTGAAGTTTCCAAAGCAAGATCAACTTGCCATTAGTCTAAAACATCAGCAAGTATATTTATAATTTTTACTTGTAGGCTCTGAACCTAGAGGAACTTCATGGGCTGAATTCCTGCATTCACTTGGAGCCATAGTGGGGGACTACAAGACTGTGACAGCTTCCTCTGGCAATTCTGCTGTCTCAGTGATTGCCAGGAGGCAAAAAAAAAAAAGTAAACGCAGCAGAACAGTTGTGTTAAATGATCCTAAATGCTTAGGATCTCCATATTACAAATAAATCTTTTACTCTTCTGCCTTTCTGTCCTGTGAATGTGAGCCTAAGAAGGGGAAGGTGCTGGAGCTATGAAGCCAGTGAGAGAAGACACTCTGTTGGATCTGATATTTACAAACAAGGAGAAACTGGTTGGGAGTGTGAAGTTTGGGGGCAATGACTTTACTGCAATGACTATGAGGTGTCGAAGTTCAGGATCCTGAGAGAAAGCAGAAGGGCAAATAGAATGGTCTATTCAGACATGCTTTGATCTTTATCAGGCTGAATTCTAACCTTTATTTTCTCAGAGTAATGGGAATAACTGTATTTGTATATGCTGTCTTTACTGGATCTATATCTGTATGAAACTAACGTCTGAATCCATCGCCTGTTCACTCTACACGCTAACAAAAGAATAGTGACTTCAGGAAGGCTGTGGTCTCTTGATACTTGCTAAGCATGTGACCTCTACCATGACTAGCCTTTGGACAAAACTGAAATGCAGTGAATGCATCTTATGAGACTCTATGCTAAAATCAAGATATCTGGGATGTTATGTTTAACAGGAGCAGTGAAGTTTTAATGGAGGCACTCTACCGAACACTGGGTCACTGGTGTGTGTTGAGGTGAAAGGACAAGATTTCTGTTCTGTGAGAAAAGAAATGGCATAGAATCACATTTCTTTCATGTGCTGCCCTGGTGTATATGCAGCTCTCACTATTGAGGACTGAATTTCAAATTGTGCCATTAAAGTCTGGTGACTGATGGATGAGGAGTTAAGTGTGAAATTATGAGCCCAAATTGAAGATGCTGCTATGCCAGGAAATGGGCAGAGTCAGGATTTGTCCTTGTTGGTGCCTTCCTCAGCATCTCTTTGGACCTGCTAGCACAGCTAGCATATAAAAAATACCTTGTTACAGAGACACTTAGGAAAGAAGGTGGGACTGTAATTCAGTCACAACTCTGTACTTGGGAATCTAGTATCTCCAGACTTCTCATACATGGCAGAGATGATAAAGCAATAGTCAACATTAAAATAGGAGAAAGAAGGGAGAAATGAGATGGTTCTGAATGTGTCAGAGAGATTTTTTTCCTCTATCTACCACTTTTTCCTTGCATGAAACACTTCAGTGTTTTTTTCAATCAGACCCTGTCTTGGAACTGGGATGCAGTATGAAATACAAACATGGTTTCACAAGAGAGTAATTTTACTACTGTTTTCTAGAGCGCAACCTTATGAACTAAAAACAGATTAAAAATATTTTTCTCCCTTTTTCCTTTCATTCAGTGGCTTATGCTCTACACTGATACTTGATGATGCTATAGAAGAGTTTTAATTAATGGGAGTCAGAGGGAAATCAGAACGTCTTTTAGAAAAACGGAAGTGATAGGTTCCCATATCTTATAGTCAAAAGGCATGCTTCTGCTATTACTGGCAAACTCCTGTGCCTAAAAAAGACCTTCCTGCTTAGAAGAGCTGTTTTTCTAAATGTCATCCTTACAGTAATTATTTGCATATAAATTACATGGCAATCAAATCAGAATTGAATCATTTAAACTGGAAGTGAACAAGCTGATCAATGCCAGTATAAATAGAAAGGAGGATAGACATGGCACGGGAACAGTCTAATAGGCAAATATTAGCATTCACAAATACTCAAATATATCTTGCTTTCAGGACATATAAAATATGATTAATTTCTCAATTAGGAAATATATCTGTGTACTTGATTGCTGGCTAGGCAGGAAAAAGGTGAAATCAGATCACTATTTATCCAAATGAAACAGCTAGTTTATATGTCCTACATCTGTCTGCTATATGCTTTTGGTGCAGTATTGTACTCTGTTTATGGTCTGTGGATAAGTACTTTAGTCTTATTTCAGTTATTAGCACTAAAAAAACCCAAAAACATTTATGTAGGTGGATAATTACAGAATGTGATGAGGAGCACAGGACAGTTTCTTTCCTGATCAATCTAGTGGTTGCCCAACTCATTTTGCTAGCTTTGTACATGGTGTCTCAGCACACTTTAAGAACCAGGGAAGACAAAATTAATTAAATTGTCCAATAGTGATTTACAACATTGAAGATGCTCAGCTCACAGCTATGAAATAATCTCTTGATGCAGAACAAATCAAAGTAAAAAAAATGCATACATTCTTACTGTGCCGTGCAAATCAATATATAACAGAGCCTGATGTGGAGAACTAAACACCCCCAGCTTCTTTTGTGACACTATGACCAGATTATTAGCTGATGTAGATTGGCACTACTCCACTGGCATATTACTGCCACCATGTTGGCTTACATCAGCAGATCATCTGCCCTGTCAACTACTAGCTTTCAGGACTGAGCCTGCAGTAAACAACTGAATAATATAAACAATGTTTTGGTTACCTTTTTCTGAATTACAGGTTTTCACAAACTGAAAAAAAATGCAGAGTGAACAGTAAATCAATACTTGATTAATTCTAAAGCTTATGCCAGCTGTCTTGGAGGACCAGAAAAACTCTAGAACTAGTGCACCTGTACAGACCACACTTGTCTGGTCAGGATGTGGTTGAACCTGTACTTAATAAAATTCATGAGATACCAAAGCTTTCAGAAAACTTGGAACTTTTATACTGTATCTAGCCCATTAGACAGATGTTTTAAGTGTCTTTGTAGTGGACTCAGAATTGGTTTTGAGGCATCATGCTGTCTAGCCTTCCAGTTTGCCAGGGCAACAGTTTGCTGAACTCACATGTGAGTGATTCTAGCAAGTGAACACAAAGCCCATTTGTATTTAGCCAGCTGTCTGTTAGTTTTTCCAGAATGCACTATGAAGTGTTTGACAAAGTTCGGAATATTGTTTTAAATTTTCATAGGAAAGTTGACGTAGCCTACAGTGGAATATGTCCATACCGAGGTTGTCCTGCCTTGCTCCAATATAAATTCAGAGTTCCACTTACTAAAAGGCTTGCTGCAATTTCCTCTTGCACTCAGCATTCCCTGGCGTGGCCTCAGCTGAATGCTTACTTGCCTATTTTGGCAGTGATTTTGAGCTGCAGCATGAGTTGTTTTTAATATTTTAATAGTACTGTGGTGTTAATTTTACTACTAATCTAGGTTCTCCAGGACTCTGTTATGGCAGGTGTTGTGAAAATACTAAAACCTGAAAGGCATTTAGGCTTATTATGATGCTTTCTTGTGCCTTTTACTCCATTAATTTCAATGGAGGCATGTTGAAAACCTCGTAAATACACGGAGACAAATGGACTATAGTTCTAGGGTAGGCCTGAATCATCTAGGGCTCTGGTCTGACAGACCAGGAAGACATGAGGCATGTTCTTACTATTTTTATTGCCCCATGGTTGATACCACAGAAATAGTGGTGTTGTGCTAAACTTGTGTAGCACCAAGTGATGCCAGTAATTATCATCTAGTATGAGCTTTTGGAGGGACTTCACCCCATGGCAAAAGCTGCAGTGCAATATGGTGCTGTGCCTCTCGGACATTTCCCTCATTTCTTTTAACTCACTGATCTTAGTGTGCACAGTGAAGTGCTCTGCTCCAGCACTTGCTGGAAAGACAGAGATCATGCTGTCAGTCAGGGAAAGGAAGAAGAAAGTGGGGTCGGGCCAGGCCAGATCATGCATGGAGTCATAAAAAGTGAGTAAGACATATCATGAGGTCAATACATCATGGGGGAGGGCGGGGGGTAAAGGAGGTTGGCATGATATAGATTTAGAGCTGCATACTTCTGAGGTAACAGCTTATCATTCATTACTTTCACAGACCACTTAATCTGAGAGTGCTTCTTCTGTCCGTTGTTGACCCTGTCACTATAGTTAGTAAATGCTGTGCGTGTACTTGTACCCAGTTGCCTAGGAGCCCTGGAGTTGCATGAAAATGCTTAGGTCTTACTGCTGTATGAATAATGTGAAAAGATCAAATCTAGTCCCATTATTGGATGTATTCTGGCTGCTGAGCGGACACTCTAGAAGACTGACATCGCTAGGGCAAGAGGCTACTAAGAACGCAGTGAATGGTAAGGAGCTACTAGAGATTTCTTCCATCTTTTAAAAGACATTCTTGCTTACGTCACAGCTGCTGTTGTTGGGGCAATCCCAAGGGGTTTAGACATCAAAAATGGCCAAGAATTTTGCCTTTTGTACATCTCCCTTGAGAAAAAACTACTCTTGCTACAGTGGAGGAAAGGCCCAAGTATTCCTAAGTGATGGGGGCTGAGCTTACATGCAGAGTATGTTTTTGTGGGCTTAGCACTGGCGACACATGGAGAAAATGCTGACTAGACCAGACTAGAAACAGAAAGCAGTTTGGTTTTTTTTTTCCTGACGTAACATGATTCACTTTGTATGCTGTAAACAGCTGTGGGACAAAACTTTTCCATTAAACTGTGCCTTACTGGCCACTTTCTTTCTATGTGTTTTTCCTCTTCTCCTTCTCTTTTCCCACTATTTGATTTTTCTTTTCTTTGAATTAGTCTCTATCTACAGCCCAGTATAATGAAAATGATAAGAAGAGGTCAATCCAACTAGTTAATATCGTGCATAATTTTGTGTAGACACCCTTTCTGTAGGATTTGGGTTTCTTATGTGCGTGGGTTATCGCTCTGTCTTACTGCTGTCCAAACTTCCCTGCTTCACTAACCTTGTCTGTCGTCCTAAGTCCTGTGTCACTTGATACGTTTCCTGTGTCCTCTCTTGTGCACTCCTCTTTTTCGGTGCAGTAAGATGCCGTTTCCATGCTGCTTTAGGTCATCAGCTTGCTTGTCCTCAATTGTTCTAAATCCATGCTGGTGAGAACTGCAGCACCCACTTAGTCCTGGAGGTGTTGATTCAGTGGGGTAGGGCTTGAGCTTCTCTAAAAACAACCTGTGTGGCAGTTGGAAACCAGCTGGGTGGTGATAGGCCAGGGGACAGCACCTGCTGTTCCCCACTCTCTTGTCAGTATGCCCCTGAGCTTGGCTTGAGCACACACCAAAACTGTGGTCAAATAACGAGGGTTCTCTGTTTCAGGGAAAACATCCCTCAGGGTTACACAGCTAACAACTGTTCCTTTTCTATCAAAGATGATGGAGGGGGTGGAAGGAGGAAAAAAAAAAACAACCAACCCTAACCCCACAATATTACAATCTTCCTGGTGTCAGCTCACAATTTACCAGCCTGTTTATCTCCAGGTGCCAGGTGTGTGCTTGTTTCTGGTGTGGTGGAGAAGTTGCTTAGCTGGTAGTTCCAGGTGCCTCCTGACAGTTTATACAGCTTGAGCTCAAAATACGATAAGTTCTTTTTAGGTTGTTTTACCCCCATGCCTTCTTTTCTAAGCTTTCTGCCATGCAGTTCTCAAAGGCAGGGAACCTCTCCCTGCAACCTGTGGTGCTGCCTTTTTCTCTGCCAGCTATTCAGTGCAAGCTATGCAGAAGAATGTAAGAACAGTAAGGGCCAAATCAGGTATATCTGTGTGGCTTTGAGGCTTTGTTTTTTTCCTTGCTTCTAAGAGAATAACAGAGAGTTATTCTAAGGAAACTGAATTCGAGCTGTTACTGGCACTCTTGACACCCAAAGAAATATCTTTTCCAGGGTGTTGGGAGCTGCTGTTGGTGCTGCTAGCAACCAGGTAACAGCAGTATGCTGTGCATTTCTTAATAATGAAGTGATGCTGTGCCATGCCCACTGTGGGGGAGGACAGGTGGCATCCTGTGACTTAGAGCTTACTAGCAAGGGCCCATAAATTGCAACAAGAAGTTTTGATCCATCTTCCTTGCCCTTCCAATGCAGTTTTGTGTCACCTTAAGGTTGGAGTCCTCCTCTGAAGTGAACGAACAATTTAGGCTCCCTTCATATGGAGGCTGGCTCCTGGCTGTGCAATAGGAGTAGGAATAGGAGTCTTGATTCTCCTGATAAGCTTTCTGACACTTCCATGTACCTTGAGCTCTCAAATTCTGGGAGATCCACAGGCTGATACTTCACATAACTGGCACCACATGGGGAGAGGAGAAAGGGAGCAGCTCCTGCTGCTTCAGGTCATGTGGCAGCATACCGGAGCTGCAGCTGGGAATGGTTGTATCTGGTGGGATTCCAGAGGGGTTGATGCCTCATTTGGAGGCCTTCCCCCCCCTCCCTTTTTCATCACTACAGCACAGAGTGGAGACACCTCATGCTTGAGGACTCCCAGGGACACACTTTACTGGCAGCTCAGGCTTGCTACTGGTCCCTCACTCAGGTGCATGGAGAGGGAGTTTTTATCCAGACTGCAGTCTGGGAAGGGCAATTTGCATGGGAGAGTTGAAACCTCACAGTGGGTGATATGAGTGTAAGGTTTGGCTTTTCACACTTGCCCAGAATGATTGAAGAGTAGGAGAATGGGAGAAGAGGGGGCAGATGGCAGCCACAGCAGGGCTGGCAGAGAAGTCACTGAATGCTGTAAGAAGGAAAATTAAATGCTCTCATAAGCAGAACCAGCTGTGCTGGAGTTTGCAAGGCCACTTCTTTTCAAGGCAACCTTCAGCTGACCTGAGTTTGCATTCGTGAGAATCTTTGTGGCTGGTGAAAGTGCCATTAGTGTTAGTATGAATAAATGTTTACAAGAATGTTTGTGATAGAAGTGTTCTTTCAGCCATTCTGAAAAGTTGTGGGTTTGATTGTTCGTAGAATAGATTAATCTGATGCTCACAGGTGGCCCTGGATAACCAGCAGGCAAGAAAGCTGAACGGTGTGCTGCTGATTTGTGCAGTGTAGGCCATCACTCAGAGACTGCAAACACTGTCAGGTGACCATTAAGAGAAGCAATGGAGCAAAATCTCTCTAATTTTAAATGTCTCAATTTCAACTCTAAACCTTTCATTTAATCTCTTTTTTCGTACTCCCTACCCACCCCTACCCTTGTTCGCTAGTTATTAGAATTCCTTGTATAGCTTTTTTCTTCATCTAATGGAGACTTCTGGACGAAAGTGTGTGTGGGGAGAAGAGGAGAAACAATGAAGAAAGAGTGGGAATATAGCTGTTTATGGTGGCGAAAGAGGTGTATAATTAATTTTGTGGCTGCAGAGATTTTGTGTCTTACATGAAAGTTCTTGAGAACTAAAGAATTCAGTTATTGTTCCATGGGAAGGGTTTTTTTGTTGTTGGGTTGATTTGTTGTGGTTTTTGTTGTTGGGTTTTTTTTTCCCCCCCTGTGTTACAAGTCATGGGACATTTTCTTCTTCCATTGTCCTAGGCTCTGGTCCAGAACACACTTCAGTATGTGGCAGGGCTGCTGACAGGATTCTGAAATCTGCTGGAACAAACCTCAGTCTTCCTGATGTGATGATCAGGGTTTAAAGGGTCTCATCTAAGCATCACTGAAGTCAACAGGACTGTTTCCAGTGTTCAGCAGACATTGGATTATGCCGTCTAAGACGGTCTTGCAATTTACTTGGTAGCCTGAACTATGCCCCAGAGGCTTATTCCTTTTTCAGTTAGTAGTTTTCAGATTCATAGTTGACTGGGCAATCAGCAAGACTGTAATGCTTTCATAGTACTTTCAGGGAAGAGTTTGATAAAATATACGTTGGCCATTGGGCTGACTGATCGAGGTTTCAGAAATTTGTGTGTTGTTAGTCTACATCAAGTTTGAATTGTACAACCTTGGGACCTGTACAAGTGAGGAAAAAGATCCAAGCAGTGGTGATTGCTTCTTCACCCACACTTTTCAGCCTTTCTTCATGCTTACATTAATGGTAATTTTCTTATGTTTGATATAATCTAATAAATACCAGCTCTTTTATTTATGAAGCTGTTGGTTAATGGTGTCACCAGAATGTCTTCAAGTGATATAACTAGGAGGCCTGGTGACAGGATAGTATCTCAACTCAAGTAGATTCTGTACATAGGTAGCATACTAACAGATCACTGCAGAAGGGGAGTTTCTGGTCTGTTGGTATATTTTGGTTGTAGTTCATTACGGATGACTCCTTTTAGATATTAAGGAACTGTGAGGTCCTGAAGTTTGACAAAGCTGAGTACTAAAAGAGCATGTTTCAGGTCCGTCTGCAGTACTTGCATCTAAAACAGCTGGATTTCAAACAAAAATATATTTCCTCAAAATTAAACAACCCCATCCCAGAAAGTCAGTTGTCATGTAATAAAAACTTCCAAAAGGAGGACTTTTTTGGATGGTGTAGTGCCCTCTGGTTCTTGGTTAGGAATGGCTCTGATTATGGTTGACAAGATCTGCAGACTATATTTTACAGAAATTAGGCCTTCCTGTAGGCTCTGTGTCTTTCAAGCGTTACCTACAGCTTTCACCTGTACCTCTCCAGCCTATACCTTTCCAGACATGTACAGTCTACAGGTCTTAGTTTTTTCTACTTATTATGGGTGAGTGATGTTAATGAGTTTAAGATTACAAATGCGGAATGCTCTATTCTGTAATAAAATAGCCAAATTATTTTTTGTTTAAAATTTTTCTTAACTCAGCTTTTAAAGATGCTAAAGCTTTATATTTTCATTAGACTTAGGTCTGTATGGTTAGCTGGAAAGGAAGGTTGGGGGAAGTAGTCTGTACTGTAGTAGAAGAGGCCAGCTTACCTATTTCAGTGTTTTGGAGGCTGATCCTGAGAGGTTGTGACTGCTTTCTCTTTCCATTACAATTTGTAATTTAAAATGCATTTTCAAAGAAATTGTGTCTTTGCAAAAGATGTAAAATGTGACTAGCGCAGCATGAGCTGCGGAGGTAGTGTGTGGTATTTTAGATCAAAATTTGTGTCCTGAATTTGTTACCTCCTTGTGGCAGCAAAACTGCAAGCAGCAGCTGAACTCAGCTTGCAGTGAAGTGGTTTCTTGTTTTACTCTTGAAATGTCTTAAAAGGAAGTAAAATTTGCTAACATTTAGAAACATAGTACAGCAAAACTAGATGGCCTGCATTTGAAGGCAGAAACTTGTTAGACCTTTCAATGTACTGCTGGGATGGTATATAAGTACTCAGTTGGTCCAGCATTTGTATTTAAGGTTGCATGGCTGGGGCATGCCTGAAGGGAAATATAAAAATAAGATGGTGTCCCTCATTAGCCTTAAACAGCTGGAAATAGTTTTGAGTGGATGCTTAAACCAAAACCAGAACTTTTCTCAAAACTGTGCCATGTGCACCAAGACCTGTTCATCTGATCTTCTACATCCTCCTTTCTGTGAGTGTTTACTGTGGTTGCTGAAGGTGCTTGTCTGAATGGCTCTTAGAGTACTTACAGGTAAGTTTAATCTTATTGAAGTAAATATAGAGGAATGCCTGTAAGTCACAACCTACCTCTTTTGCAGCTGGAAGAAGGAGAGTACTTTGCTAAAATGGTGATAGACCTGGGTGATGATGCTGGAGAGTCCCTAGCAAAGGGTTACCTGGCACTGGGCCTGACATACAGTCTCCAAGCTACTGATGGTGAGTTTGTCAAATATGTTGTATAGAAAGCGTCTGTTCGAAGTCTTCAGTGTGAGCAATGCAAACTTATTAGAAACTGTGCTTTTAGTGCCGACTGGACATGGAAAACAATCAGATTGCAAGACAAATGGGGACTGTTTACTTGCTCAGAGAACTGTCTTCTGTGGTAATAAAAGTGAGGTTTTTAGGTAAAGGAAGAAATGCAAATTGTTACTTAGGAAGTGATAATCTGACTGTAGCCAACAATGTTTGGTGTGCTTTACTTGGATATTTGTAATACACTTATTTTGCTTATTTACCTAACAAAAAGTCAAACTTTATATCTTCATATTTTTGTCACCCACTCATAAATCACATAAAGAAATACAATCCCACAACTGGAGTCAGAAATGACTGACTTCAGTTTCTGGCGTGATACTGATTCCCCACAGAGATTTAACCTCTCTTGATGTCATTTCTTTCTCTGCTTAGAAGTAAACAAGATAAAAATATCTGCCTCACTGGTATATGTGGATGATGACTAGATACAAACCACTGAATGCAAGATTTTTTTTTAATGATTTTTTTTGGGTTTTGTATGACTGGGCAGTGGGCTCCTGCAGATTTGGTGCTTGGTAGTCAGAAGGTTTTGAAATGCTAACATGTGGGAGAGTTCTAGCTCTGACCCTTCATCAAGCTCCCAGGTGAAGTGTGAGGTCTCTGTTTCTTCTGTGACTTTTAACGTAGGTAGAAGGCCTTCTAACATAGTTTCTTTGAATAATGTTTGAGCTAGTGTGTTTCCTAATCAATTTGTCAGTCCTGCCCACATGCAAGCAATGGCTTTTCTGTCAAATGGGTCCCATGGAAATGAAGCAACTTCTTCCAGTGAATGAGCCTGAAACAAAGTTTAAAATGGATGTGTGGTATCATGGAATTATGCTAGCCTTGCAAGTTACACCAGAATTCTACAAGGCATGTGTTTGAGGAAGTGGCTTGTGCTCTTCAGTAGTGCAAGTTGGTGTATTTTTTTCAGCCAGCCATATCTGATCAGCTGTTCTGAAAACTGCTTTCCAACATGAAGGCTAACAGGCACTGTAGCTTTCTTCAGTTCTTCGTTTCTCTGCCTTGGAATAGTTCCCACTGGAAAGTTTGTGTCAAAAAACAAATGTCCTTCCTTCATTAACTTTCTCATATGTATGTTTTTTAAAGTTCATTAAACACTGAGTTCTGCTTAAGAGCCTAGCTTTTTAGGGCATTTTGCCATGATTTTGTTCAAGCTATCCCCAAAGGTATACAACATCCCAGAGTCTAGTTTCAGAAATAGGTTTTCTATGTTAGCCCATTACGATCTGTTTGTTATCCTCAGTATGGAAAGAAGGTGGTTTCTAAAGAATGGAGTTGTAGAAGTATGTGCTGTACTCTAGCTCTGAAAATGCTTCAGTGCAGCAAAGTGCAAGTTGGAAATTTTTCTTCTGGAAGAGGAGTCTTTTTTCTGAGTTTTAAACATATTAGTTCAGATGTTGTAATGAGTGTCCTTGTTAATGTAAAAGAAACAGTCCTCACAACAACTGCCTTGAATTTTTTTTTTCCAAATTAGCCTCTGATTTATGTTCTAAAATGGTGGAAAATTTGCCTTCTCCTTGTATCTCTAGCCTTTAAGGCAATTGGGCCAGTCTTTCAGTTATTTGAGGGAAATCTGAAGAGTGTAAGAATAAAAAAATTGTCTTTGAGGTTATATTTCAATAAAATGAATTAAGTCCTTCAAAAGCATACTTATGATGATCATGAATATGGAACAGCGTTTTACTAGAAAATGTCAAATTTGTGCTAACGAGACGTTTTCATTATCATCATTAAAAAATAGCTTATCACAGCGAGGCAGCAAGATAATGAAGATAGCAACTGCCCTGTGTTATCCTGCCTCATACCATCAATCTTGTTTATCGTTGTGTTTATACTAGTTCATTGTGACATATGCAGACACAAAGTCAACATCTGAGTGTGTGTGTGTATATATATTATGTATATATGATTTCCATAACTTTCCACTTGAGCTGACTTTCAGTGCATCAGGATTTTCAATGGTAGGAACAATTGCTTTCTAAAGCTTGCAGCATTATATCAAGATGCCTTTGATCCAAGGTTAGGCTTACTTATTTAATATATCCTTTTAGTAAATATTTCTCCTCCTGTGTGACAGAGGCACAGAGGAGTTGTATTAAAGCATTTTCTTTGTGACCTGCAAAAAAGCACTTCCTAAGAAATGGAGTCAGAAGAAAGAATCCTACTGAATGACAATTCAAAGAACTTGTGGGAGCATTTGATGAAAAGTCATTTTTCAACTGTTAGATTTACTCCTGGATGAAATAAGGCTTCCTGAAACGTATGCTGGGTAGCAGTATGTGTAACTGCCTTGTTCTTAATGTCTAATTACATGTTTCTTGAAATAAGTCTCATTGAAGTAGCTGAAAGATGTCCTCAGAGGAAGTTATTGCCACTTTTGCCTTTCTCTTAGAAGCACAAATCTCTTGTTCGTACAGAATGTCCATCTATTGCTATGCTAAATTTTCTGCAGATCTGTTCTCAATGAGTCAATGACAACAGCAAACTTTTCTCTTCCTCTTGTAGTTCCAGTTTTGACATAAGCTGTATTGTCGACTTTGCTTCCCTTAGGTCTGGTGAAGAATCCCTTGAAGACAGGGAAAGGTGAGATTAATTTAACAAAGGCTAAAGAGGAAAGACCAGGTTGAGAATGCATTGTGAAATACAAGTGATGCTCTTATCCCACATCACCACCTCACGTCTTGTGAAACCTTTGTAGATATAACACTCCCACTCTGTCCGAGATGAGAGTGTGTGCTGTATCTCTGTTTCCATTTAGAATGTTGGTGTAAGGCCATGGATCAGGGCCTGAATTAGAAACTTTTTCTATCAGTCCTTGTGGATTTCATAAATAAACAGTATACTGACAGCACTGGTTAATGTTAAAAAAATAAATTACACATTGCTTATTATAAAATAAAACTATATACCTTGCCATATAAGATGTCTTAACACAAGGGAATGTTTTTTGAAACCTATTGATTGTGCCAAAGGGTGCATGCAAGTGTTGTTTTAGTTTCAATCAGAAACATATTTTTGAAGTCCTTCTTGTAGTCATCCCCACTTCTTATGTTGTGATTCACATAATGGAACAGTTTTGTACAATACAAACTGACTTCTTTCCCATAAAACTGATGTGCTACATGAATAGACCCGATTACACTGTAGCTGTTAATGGTGTTCAGTCTTGGGACAAGACTGGAACTAGACTCCTGTCCCCATGTTTGAAGTGTTGATGTTGATCCTCGGCATTAAGTGTTTAACTCCATGCATTCACACCTACTGTGCTGCACCTGCTTACTAACACAGAACTTGTTCTCCTCTGTTTTCCAGTGTGATTGTAGAGCTTCATATTTAGGTACCAAAACATTGCTGAAGATTCTGTTGACTTTTGGAAAAGCTTAAGCTTCTTTAAAAACCCAGAGTCCTTTAAAAAAAAAATCTTGGGCTCATAAGGTGGCATTTGCAAAAATACTGTCTTATAAGAATGGCTGCTGAAGTTTCAGAAACTGAAATTCCCCTGTGCTCACTGCCTTACTGTGGTCAGACTGCTTTGCAGGTTATGTTAATCTAAGTAATAAGTCATACTGTGTTTTAGTTGCTAGAACTGCAGCAGCCATGCTCACAGTGGGTAAAGTTGGGTGGAGACTGAAGAATTCATTAGTGCTGTCAGCCTTGGAGAACGGAGCACAGCTTTTAGAAGTTTAGTCAGACCAACCTAATTCTGTCTCCTTGGTGCAAGCTTTTCTTTGTCTGAAGTGAGAGTTTCTCAGTGATACAAGTGGTTTGCAGTGACAATGACTTCTTTGAACAACTCCAGGGATAGGGCATCCACAAAATCTCTGCACAACTTGTTCCAGTGTCTTGCCACCCTCATAGTAAATAATTTCTTCCTTATATCTAACCCAAATCTTCCCTCTTTTGGTTTAAAACCATTATGCCTTGTCACTGCAGGCCCTGGTAAAAAAAGCTTTCTCCATCTTTCTTCTAAGCTCCCTTTAAGTATTGAAAGGCTACAATGAGGTTTCTCTGGAGTCTTCTCTTCTCCAAACTGAACCACCCCAACTCTCAGCCTTTCTTCACAGGAGAGGTGCTCCAGCCCTCTGATCATTTTTGTGTCCCTCTTCTGGAGCTGCTCTAACAGGTCAATGTCTCTCTTGTACTTGGGGGCCTCAGAGCTGAACACAGTACTCCAGGTGGGATCTCAGCAGAGCAGAAAGGGAAATCACCTCTGTTGATCTGTTGACTAAGCTGCTTTTTATGCATCCCTCCCAAAATCACTTTCATTGCTTTTTTCCCCGTTTATTTCCTTTAGCTGTAAAGGCCCTGTAAATGGCATGGTTGATTTGCAGCATCAGTCCTCAGTATTGTCAAACACAAATTTAAACATGGTCATCCAAGTCAGACGCCAATCTAGAGATGGACAACCAAATTTCTAACTTAATTGTGGCTGAAAATGCAGTTCCTGTTGTGGGAGGTGGGACTCCTGGTAGTGTGGAGGCAAAGCTGAGTAGTTGTAGGATAATCACTTAATTTCTGTAACATATTTTGTGCTCTTTCTCACTACAAGCTTAAAATCAGTTAAGTGTCTTACCAGGTAGAACCTAAAAGTTGTCCTGGCTTTTCCATTTGATGTTTATTTTGCGGGGCAAATAGTAAATTTTCTTTCAGTCTTCCTCATTGTATTGGCATCTCCAGAACTGCTCTGTAACTTACATAAGGAGTCTTGCAGTTTCCATGAGAAACAGAATCTGACATATCTTTCTGGATGAGTGTTTATAGCTATGATCAAATCCTTTCCAATGTCTCCTGAAGCATTTTTATGTTTACATCAATCTTGCTTCTTTTAATTTTTTTCTAAATTTTCTTCCTCTGTGACCTTCTTCCAGTATTTGGTAGTGGACCTGAATACTCAGTTTAAGGCTATTGAGAGTGAAGTATTTCTATCTGCTGCTAATAAATGCTGCATTTTTCATGAAAGTCCATGTCTTCAAATTTAGTCTTCAAACTGCAAATTTTTTTTTCACTTATTACTGCTTAGAGTAGATTTTGTGGAATAAGCAGTTTTTTATCTTTATGATTTGGGAAATTCTGAAGATTGTTGTTCCTCCCAAATGAACCTGGTGTTCTGAAGAACTGTTGGAAGATGTAGGAATAAGAAAGGTTTGATCACTGTAACTACTTCAGCAAAATAAATTACTTTTGAAGTTTCACTCACTAGCATGTTGCTGAATACAAATAAACTGATTGCCTTTGTATATCCTGTAGAAAAACACAACTCTTTCCCCTTAACTTTTAAGAATGCTTGAATTTTATCTGATTTTGTTGCTTAAGTATATACTACTTACTAACTTTCTGTTCTGGAGCTTACACTGACTTGATATATCTAAGTCAAATATATTAATAGGTGGATGTTTGCTGATGGATTAACTACTCATCACTTTGTGCTGTTGATCAGTAGCTATCAAATTCAGGATAGGCAGAACAAGGAACAACTGCTATGCGAAATCTGAAAACTAAGAAACAGGACAAGACAGCCAATGTACTTTTGAAATTTATTGCTAGCTTTCCAGATATTTTGGGTTTGAGAAAGCCATGCTTCTCTAAGCATTTCCTCTGTTCTCCTTTGTCTTGATGATTACGATATCTTATGATACCCTGGCATTACAAGAACTTGATTCTTCTCTTCCTTTTATGGTTTTGACTAGGAATTAATTCGCCCATTAAGAAGTGAGCATAGTGGGCAGCATCCTTTAGTCAAGCAATTAGAAGCCAAAAAGGGCAGTAGTGGCTAATGCCACAGCTGAAGTAGCCTAGAAATCTGTTGTGGTCTTAAGGAGGGTGGTGTGTTGTCAAGGGTTTTGTCATAGAACTGTAAATTTGGCTCCTAGTGTTCCTTGTTCAGCCAGCAGCAGCCTCCTACATGGAGATGATGGTGAAGATGGTCTGAGTCAGAGTATGCTGCTGGTTACTGTTTTTAGCATATACACCAACTTTGCAGAGGGCCTGCTGTGCTATGGTTAGTGTATTTCCCCTTCTCCTTCCAGACCCCTTCAGTGGCATACATAAAAAATGCTTGAACATTTTGGACAACACAGTTGCAGAAGACTTTAATAAAAATGAAATTGAAAATTCAGGTTAAAATACTCTTTAAAAACAAAATGGCATGTTTTCCACATGCACCACCAGATTTCCGCAGTTTTTATGCTCCCAGTTTAAAATACTCTGTGCATGTGTAACTGTTTATTTATTTAATCTTAAACACTGAATTCAGCTCTTAAATGGCATTGTGTCTTGTCCTACAGCTACTCTGAAGGGCACTCAGGATGAATTAAACAAGAAAGCACTTCAGACTTTGGAGAGGTGAGTAGGAATCTGGTGGATCCTTGCATTGTGTATTTCTTTAGATGAATTCAGAATAATTGTTGGTTTTAATGTGGTTTTTTTTTCCTTCTGCATAAGGCTTCCTTGCCTGAAAGTTTAAAAACAGTTCAGTAGACTTCAGTAATGATCTGTCAGAACTATTTTTGTGATGGCTAAATGCAGGGATTATTTGGTTGAACATCCAAGGTAAGAGTACCTGTTCTGCCACTAAACAGAAATAACGTTAGCCCCAAATTACCTGCAGTGAGATCTACAGTGTTGGGAGATGCAACTTTCTCATATGCCAGGAGGTGAATGTGGAAAGCTAGTTTTGTCTCCATTCCTGTGTGAAGCAGGCTTAATTCCTGTTTCCCACATGGTGGGAAAGTACCTTCACTACTGGAGTGTAGGCTGCTATGGGTTGACCTGGCATGCATGTACTTACTGGGAAGGGGATGATTGCTGCCCTAATGAGTGTTTACATGAGCTGTTGTATGAAGAAGGGACTACAGAGCTAGCGGTACAAAGCAGTCACCACTCATCTGTTCTTCACCACTGTATTTTGTGGGGGAGTCTAATTCAATGGCTCTGCCCTGAAAGTATCTGAATTAAACTCCTCTGCAAATACAGTTACCTCAAGTAAAACTGCTTGGATCGAAAACCCTTTTTGTCAGTTCTGTTGTGGTATAGATGTGAGTTGTGAGCTTCCTGACCCTGTTACAACTACATTACACCACCCAAAATACACTAGGTGGTATTTGGGCAGTTAACATTATAAATGTATATACCTACAGACTTGGGATGTCAGCTAAATGGAAACTTACATGCTCTAAATCTTGGGCTGAAGTACCTAATTCTGAGTTTGATGTGGACATAAATACATTACAAAAGTGAAGAAAATCTGAGATTTCTGATATTTGAAAGAACAGATGTAGCAGGTTCAACATGTTACTGTATCTTAGCAGTTTTTCTGATGCTGAGCAAGGAGGAGTCCATCATGTTTGTCTTGCACTGGTTTTACAGTGGTTGGAAGAGCACATAGTAAGTTGGAACAGTTGTAATTCTTGTTATTTACCTTACGGAGATCTGAAAGATAAAATTTTAAAAAGCCATTTATTCAGTCACTTTTTAGATCAGGAGTATACTTCAAGTTGCACTAGTTCCTGGACACTACTGCCCAATTTTGATGTAAATGCGGTGCTGCAGTGCTTTTAAACTGCATTTATTTTTATCCTTTGACCTTTCCAACTGGCTGCGGCTTGTTTTTGTGGTGTCGTAACGCAAGCTAGGAAGCAGACAAGCTTCTAGCTAAACATTAGGTACTTAAACTTCAGACAACATGGATGTTGTGATAGTGAGTTGGTTACTAGTGTCATCTTAAATGCCTGAGTTTGGTTTATTTCTTTTTTTATCTTCCTTGTTTTTCACCTGTTTTTAAAGTACATGTATGATCTCAGGCCATAGTTTGGTCTGTAGCCATCTTTGTAAGTGGCTTTTCAGCTGGAAGATTGGATCAAATATTTTTTTAATACCTTTTGAAGAAACTGAACAGTAAAGTAACAACCATTTGTTTCTTTCCAAAACCACCACTAATCTCTTCTCCCATACACCCATGTGAACTTTCCCCCGTTATTTCTTGTTGGAGAGGCTACTGAAGATATCATAGGAGCTGCTTGCTAAAGAGGCGACTCGCCCTACTCCAACAGTGTAGGGCAAAGCTGGGTCCTTTCTTGTGGAGTCTTCTTGTTTAGGTCTGGGTTTTTTTCTTTTGATTTGTTGTTGTTGGGACTTTGTTTGTTTTTAAGTGGGGGGAGGAATTAGTGACTTGCCTGTACTAATTGCACCTTGATGTCTTTGGCATTGTTCAGAATTCTTGACTTCTACCTTGACTTGCAGAGTTACGGGATGCATTCAGTCCATATTAAATTAATTAGTTCTGGAGCCATTAGTTATAAAAGTCAACTCCAACAGCTCCTTGCTCACAGGCCAAGATGGCATTTAAGAGGTGGCTGCCATTAAAAAGCTTTATGGTTTGTTTCCTGAAGTAATTTTTTTAATATTTGTTTGTTTATTGTTAGCAAATGAATAGTTTTGGCAGGGTTTTTAACCACCAGCCTTGTCAGCCTGTTGTTTCTTCCTCATAAGGATGTTAATCACGCTTACTTTGGGCAGAGTGATGCAGGTGCAGGCTTCCCTGGTGTCCTGGAACGCAGCCCGGAAAGAGGTCAGGAACATCGGCTGGCTACAAGGGACCTTCCTCTTCCCCATCTCCCCCATGTGAAATGACTTCCTTGTGCCACAGAGCTAGGACTGAGCTCTGTGGGTCAGCAAGGGGATAACCCACTGGTTCCTGGGCTGGGCTGCCAGCGTGGCATGAGGCAGTGCTCCACGTTGCTCCTAAATTAGGTCCCCAAAACGCTGTCTTCATGTTGCCTTGGTTAATGGCTTCTCCATAGGCTAGCAAGCTCAGACTGCAGGTTCATGCTTAGCATAGCCTGAGAAAGGGACAGTTCTGCCCTGGTTGTCCATCCCTGTTCCCAGCCTTGCACAAGCCTGTGTGAGGGGCCTCCACATCTATGTTTTGGAGATGCCGCAGCCTTCACTAGCCAAGGGGTCACTGCAGTGCACACTGTTGCCTGCTGTGGACTAGAACGTAATGTCTAAGAGGTCTAAGCTTGAGAAGTAAGGGCCTTGGTTTTGGTCTAGGCTCGTCTTCTGCCATCAAATCCTTGTTCTTCCCTCTGTATCTTCCTTTTCCAAATTAGGAGTCTACTGTCAACGATTAGACTAGAAGCTGCAGGGTGCAGGATGTTTTTTGTGTTTGAGCACCAGCTCCCATCATGGGCTCCTGATCTTTAGTCCTCTACATGCTCATAGTCACAATGAGAGCAGAAACAATTATTACTTTTTCAGTGCTTACCTAACCCTCTTCTATTGTTTGAAAAGTGGAAGTATGGCAACAAGTTGGTTTTCTATCCCCCTCAACTAAATTACTTAAAATAATGCTTTAATGGGTTTGTCATGAGTTAAGAGCTACTTTCTCCATATCAGTTATCCAAGTTCCAAAACATTAAGTCGGATTTAATGAAGGAGCATGTAAGTTGTGTAACATCCTGGCAGTTGTGTTTCTCATACTTGTACCTGTGAGCCTGGCTTAGCCAGGCCAGCATTGATCTGCTTTTTTTGGTGTACTCCCCTGCTACTGGACTAGTTTACTGTAAGAGAACTGGTTTTGTTCTGTGCTTGTGTGTGAACCATGGTGAAGGAATTCTGCAAACTACAATCTAACAGTCACTTTTCTTTTTGTATTGTGTGGTCATCCTTAAAGAGCACGTGACTTGGCCCCAGAAGATCACCAAATCATCCTCTACCTGTCGCTGCAGCTGGCTCTTGTCAGACAGGTATGTGTAATAACTGGTAACCACCAAGTCATGTCACGGTGGGAGAAGGACAGTCCAATTGAACAGGACCTCAACTTGCTAAACAGGGTCCCTTCCTTCCTGTATCATGATTGATAACAATCAAATGAGAATATGTTAGTGTAAGATATTTTTATTATTATTATTTTTTAAATAGTAATTCTGTAGCGCATGCAACAACTTTCCTTAGGGCATGCATTCAACTCTAACTCCTGAGCAGTGCTGTTCCCACTCAGAGCAACTTTGTCTGTGTGGGGCAAGCGAGGTGTGTTTATTCCTGTTCCCTGGGTATCATGCTGTGTCCTGCTACAGGCTGCTCCAAAGGCTCTCTCGTTACTGCCTGGTTCTGTATCATGCCAGATCGCACGCTCTCTGCACTGGGGATTGGTTTATTCCATACTTGGGCACGTTTGGTGTTAGGCTTTGACGGGTGCTGGAGCTCTGCAGTGAGTGGGATTAGTTGGTGTTTGAATGCTGCTGCAGGTGTTAACTCATAAAAATTAAGCTGATCAGAAAATATACTACACTGCCTTTCAGAAAAAAAAAAAAAACCATTTGGGCTGTGCTTTATTTTTCTGTCCCTTCTTTTTATAATTGGGATGTGTTTTACTTCTGTCCCTTCTATTTAAAAGCCAAAGTCTTTATTGGAGCAGCTCCTATTTTTTTAAATGCTTCTGTAGCTAGATTTGAAATTTCATCATCATAATTTCCTTCTTTGGCAGGCTTTCTGCTTGCTGCAGTTTTCGCTCCTTAGTCCACACTACAGAGTCAAACAGCTGGATCCTTCTTACTTTCCTCAGCTAATTAGGGGAGCTGTGTGTTCATTAGTTTAACCTAATGGTTCCAAGAGAGCACGCTCTTGATAATGTCACTTTTGTAACTCTTTCATAATGAGAGCAGTGTGTTGTGAGGAAGCTTGCAATAAGGAAGGATAATTAAAATGGCTTGTTTAACTTTCTCATCTGTCTACTGGGTGCTTTATGATGCAGTTTGCCCGGGGTCTTTCATTAAAAAATATACAGCTACCCTTCTTTCTCTTGCAGCTTTTGCCTCTTAGGAAGGTTGTCTGATCTGCTGCCTCTTCTGCTTCTTGCCATAAGTAAAGGCATCACAGCTTTACAGCTGCTATCCTTAAAAATAAAATCAAGATTTTTGTGGTCATTGGTTCTTTGTTGTTGTTTTTACTGTTATTGGTCCACTGCATTTTAGCTCATTAGCCTTTCTCCAGTTGTAGTCTATCTGAACAGTCTTGTTTTGTATGTCTCGTTTCATCATTTCCTTTCTCTCCTGGTCTTTAGTCTCATCTTCATCTTCACTTTCTCTTTTGTCTACCTTACCTGTGTACTTTCATCCTTGATGTTCTGACAGTTTCCCCTGCTATGATAGATGTGTGATCTAAGTGTGTTATGTAGTGTCAGCCTGACCCCTGCAATGCTGCTCCTGCTCTTCTCCATCTAGTGAGACATAAATCTTTAATGCGTGCTTGGAGAGAGAGGAGATACCCGAGACATCTTTATTTTTAGACTGCTGTAAAATATCCTACTCTTCTTTTGCCAGTTTACTTAATGATAAACATTTGGTAATGCATTTTTAATATCCTTAATTATTTAAAGTATCTAATATATTCTCTTTCTGATTAACTGAAAGATAAATGATACCTTTTTTCATAGATTGCATTAACTATTGAATATCACAGTTAGGGCTTCAATCAGGCAATGCTGCAGTACCAACAAATTGTGCCATTTCTACACAGTAGGTTATAATATAATACCTAAATGTTATTCTCAACAAATGGGCCTTTTTGTTTCCATATTCAGGGCCAATAAATGAGGTATTCTTACCCAACACTGAAAAATCCAGGTATCATTGCATAGATAAGAGGCCGTTTTCATGTAACAAAGCAAGAAAGGCAGCTGACCAGTAGACTGTCAAGCAAAGTTGAAGCAATTAATCTTCCTTGAAAGACTCTAAAATATTTCCAATAGCACTTGTCTCTGTCAGCACTGGGTAAGGGAAAGGGGAAATGGAAAAGCATAAGCTCCCCTCTGATGTGTGATGGGGACGTGACAAGAGGAGGAGTGGTTATAGAAAGCTCTTGCGGAGCTGGCAGTTGAAAACCACTGGCAACCAAAATGAAAGATGATGATATGCTTTGTATTTGTGTCTGTGTCTTTAAAGATCAATGGAGTCACTGGGAGGACTCCAGTAACTCCTGGAGGTTCTAGGTCAGTCCCACAGCGGTTTAGGGTGAATTTTTCAACAAAATACAGGGTAGAATACCTTCTTCTGTAAGGAGGATCTCAGTCTGGTTTTCCCATCAAAGTTGAAGTGCCATGAGGCTGAGGTCAGTATTTTCTATGGTGGTTATTGCAGTGGCCGGCTGGCAGCCGGTTGAGCTGATCAACACATGAGACTTGTAACTCGCAGCTCCCAGTGGCTGGTTTGGCTGCTTCTCCTGTTTCTGTGGTAACAGCATTTGGATCAGCAAAAACAAGGTAGAATGAGCATTTCAAAGCTCACTGATTTTAATGCCTTGCCTTGTTCTTTAGCAGGCTGGTTTCTATGGAAATTATTCTAAAGAGTCATTGCTCTTGTTAATTTTAAGTGCTGGTTCCCTTCTTGTTTTGGGTGGTGGTGAAATCAGTATTGGATACGTAAAAAGAACATGGTGTGTTTCGTACCATTTTAATACTTGGTTTGATTTGACCTTTCTTTGCATGAAAATAGGAAGGGAAAGACAGCCAGGGGCCAGCAGCTGAGAATTAGAGGTCTCACTTATCAATTTCATCTGTAGGCTGCCAAGAGACCTGAAGTTTCAAGTGGCAATATCCATAAAACACCTCCCGCCTTCCAGAATGTCTGGATATAAAAATAAGATAAATATTTGTTAAGACTGCAATGAAAATATTTCATCTGTTTTCTCCAGTTTTTATTCTGATTTGAAGAAGGTGAGGCTGCTCTCTTTTCTTTGCCCCAGGAGGTGAGCTCTGTTTTAGTAGGTATCAAGAGGTGCTGCTTTGAGCAACTGATGGATGTGGGTAGTTCTGGTTTGTGTTTCTCCCAGACCAGCCAGTGCCTCCTCTGCTGAACAGCAATGTGCTGCTTTTCTGTCTGTCCTGGCCTAGATTTTTCTGGGTGATCAAAACCAGTAAGAATTAAGTAATAACTTAACTTGCAAATACATCCACACATGCTTTCCTGAAGTTCTGGTGGACTGTAGCAAGTCTGTTTTTAATGGAAGCTCTTATCAGTCAATCAAGCTTTCTTCTTTCTATAATCCCCATGTTAAAAAGAGATGGAGAGGATAGTTTTAATGGTTAATTAACTATAATTGTTTGTTTGGTTTTTTTTATAAAGCCTGAAGACTGAGATCCTGTTTGATTTACCATTCTAAATATGCAAGTGCGTTCTACTGTTGGGAATTATTTTAGTACTCGTACTGTTGTCCTTTTTATACCTACAGTTGTAACATCCCAGTGTTGTTTTTAAGGAATCATATAGCATTATTGAAATAAATCCTGTTATATAAGAGGCAGCCTAAACAATCCATATTGTGGCATTATTTTGGTAGTGCTGCAACTTGCTATTTCTGGCTTACTGCAGGATCTTTGCTTTCTAATCGGTGTGATCTGAACATACCTGGATGCCATGCAGAACACATGGTGTATTTATTAACAGAAAGATGAATCACAGAAGAGTAGCATCTTCTAATTTCAGGCCCCACTTGGACTTGCAGTCCATCTGAAATAAGATTACTTTAAACTGCAGCACTTGTAGGGAATTTAAACTGGCAGCCTACCCCGTTACAGCCCTGAAGTTTCAGGGTGCCATCTGGGCTGCCGGCTTCCATCTTTCTCATATTACATAGTTACTTAAATAAATAATCTGTGGCATCTGTCAATAAATTGATCATCTCTGCTTTTCAAACAAAGTTTGTGTTGACTGCTGCCAAATATCTTGCTTTTATTGTTCTAGAAATCTAGTTTGTATTTCGTTGCATTTGGTCTGTTGCAGGTGGTTGTTTTGTATAATGCTTCCTATAAAGGAATGGAGTCTCTTCATATTATTAAAGGTTATATTTTCTTATCTGTGTTTTGTCCACTGTTTCTAATTATGCAGCAGTACTATGTAGGCTACTAATGGTGTTACAGCACTGAGGAATCTTTTTGGGCTCAAGTTAAACAATCAGGTGTCAGGGAAGCAGAGTTAACTTCCAAAACCAGCCATTGCCTGTGACTCTGATGGTACCAGAGGGAAGCACTGAAATGAAACGTAACCATTGCAAGCCCTATGCTACAGAACTGGGGAAAATTATTTAAAATTACATCTATTTCAACAGTATGTGACAGCCTGTTCAGTCAGCACAGGTGTGCAGGAGTGACCACAACTGACTTTCGTGATGCTTTATTTTGTGTATGTTGCAACAAAGAGAGCTTCTTTGGTAGCTGGCCTCTCTTAAGGGTATGAACTTGCAGTTGTGTGGTCATCAGACGTTTGCACGCGTGAAATCCCAGTGACCTAGTTTGCACATTCACATGCAAGTAAGGTCAAGTATCCTTACAATTTCAAAGTCCATCAGTAAACACACTAGTTCCAAGTGTTATTTTTTGTCTTATTCATACTAGCAAATTAGGATCACTTTCTGAAGTCTTTAGAATCGTAGAGTAGCTGAGTTTTGAGGGGACCTCTGGAGATCACCCAGTTCAATCTTTGCCCAAAGCAGGGTCAGCTGGAACAGGTTGCTCAAAGCCCTCTCCAGTTGTTTGGTTTACAGATTTTCTTTTTCTTCTAATGAACTTGTTTTTCCCCAAACTTGGAATTTCTTTATGACTATTTGTGCAGGCATGAGACAGAAGTATAGAAAAAATAAGTGTTTTTAGTCCTGAGTGCAAGGAGAGTCTTGATAGCAGCTTTGTTTTAGCAAGTCAAATATATATACCTCTGGTATACCTACTGAAGGACTTTGTGGACGGACACATCTGGGCCCACCACAGTCTCATGGCTGTTGTCCCCATTCCAAGTTGTCTTGTGATTTCTAGTGTTTTCACATTGTAGGAAAATGTCCTAGTAAGCTGTTGAGGGAACACTGATTTAAGCCAATGTGTTTACCTTTGTAGTAGGCTATAATAACAGATGTGGTTAAAGTACCTCCACTGACAAGCAGTAATTCATTAAAGCTTAGCACTCAGTCATATATCCCACCCTGAATCTATGCCAGAACATTCAGCAGTTTTGAAGCTGTGGGCCAGATGCCAGTTTGGGGTTATGTCTGTGGAGCAGTTGTAGTGATCTCCAGACTTGCATGGAGTCACCAGTAATAGAATAGTTAAGTACTTTGGCTTGCATACAGTAAGAGTGAAATGTTGCTTGGACGTTAGGATGAAGTTGTCCCATGAACAGAATATGTACTATGCTCCCGGAAGTATACCTTGGGTGTAGAGAATCAGCAACTTCTGCTGTAACTGCAGGTTGTGTAATTGTTGCTTTCCTTGCTTATGGGCCACCTGTTTTCCTGAGTGAGTGGGAATTTGACACTGGTGGTATACCAAGGGAGGAGAATTGTCTGCAGAGCTTTGCTAGGTGGGAAGTTCTCATAGTAGGAAGGAAGGAACTATGTTCTCCATCTCTTAAGGGAAAGTATAGATGAGGAAAATAAAATTTTACTTTTTTCTGTTTTGTTCTGTAAGCTTCCAGGGCCCAACACAGATCTGGAATAATTTAATGGTAATTTCAGACACTAGAGAATCTTAAAGAAAATCCTCCATATGAAACTTATTGGTAGCCAAAGGAAAGAAAAACTACTGAGAAGTTCCCTTTTGAACAGATAGCCTAAAATAGGGTATTGGATCACAAAGAGCATGTGATATACTTACATTCATTATAGATGTTTTTTGCCAAGTGAGACTTGATTCTAATGACATGCTGCTGCTGTGAGTGTCAGGACTGCTCTTTACATCATTTCTTGCAAAGATTTTTCTTTTCTGACAGTATTTTGAATCTTGACTCTTTTACCTTTGAACATTCAAACTTAATTTTTATGTTCTTGATTCAAATAGTGAAAGGCCGTGTACAAGCCATCGCAAGAGACAAAAGGCAGCAGAGCTATGTAATGCTCTCCCTTAAGTGAAGAGCAAGCCAGCCACCCATTCTAGAAAATGGACTTGAGAATTGGGCCTCCTCTGTAGTAGATCTGCTTACTGCATAGTAGCACCATGCTGAAGTAAGAGGGGGCTGACTGGATCAGGTCTGGTGCTCCTGTTTATAAGCAGTGATTTAGTAATGCTTCAGACTCCCTTCTCTAGAATGTTTGTGTGTTTTTTTGGTTTTTTGTTTGTTTGGTTTTTTTTCTCCAAGCAGTGCAGTTTGTTAATTTTGGCAAACTGTTCAGATAGTGAAAGTCTTTCTCGTAGGTGCCTAAGTAGGATTTCTTCAGAATTTCCAAAGGCTGTATTTGTTCTTACCTTTGGGGTTATAATGTAGGAATGAAGGAGAAACGTGTTCTTTTTATTTCTACTCCATCTCCTCCCAGATTTCTGATGCTATTGAACATCTTCAGGAAGCACTGCAACTGTGCAAAGATGACATGAATTCACTTCATCTGCTGGCCCTCCTCTTTTCGGCTCAGAAGCACTATCAGCATGCACTGGATGTTATCAACATGGCTGTTGTTGAATACCCGGAAAGCTTTAGGTAAGAGTTATTGCATGATGTGATACATCCAGTCAGGAATGATCAGCTCACTACCTCTATTCTCAGTTACACAGAAGAAGCCTGTTAAGTCAGGTGTGCTGCTGGTCTGTCACTCTCTTCCTGGGTGTAGCATGAAGCTAAAACATGTGAGCCTCAGGGTCTTCTTTTGTTTCTGTTTTCATGGTCTTTCTGTTTTTAAAACTAATCCTCATGCTTGTTTGTGTTTTTGTATTGTACTGATGGTGTTTTCTCCTATGTATCTTCCTGTACTTTTTTTTGTATGTCACTTCATGTGTGGACAAATGAGTGTGAGACAACTATGATGATATCTGCCTATATCACAAATAATTTTATATTTGGTAAACTTCCTGGTTAAAGACAAACAAATTCTTCAAGTATTGTTTTTTTTGATACCTACGTATGACACAATCTGCTGCAATGGCACAGCTGGGGAAAAAGATCAGTTGAAAATCACAAGCTGTAATAATGTGTAACTGAAAGGATGGTTTGGCTGCCTAAGAGCAGGTTTGAACAAGCACAGACTTCTTGGAGCCAAAGGTTTCCACTGTTCTGTGTTTGACTCAGTCCTCCATCCATCTGAGGGAGATAAATTGAATTCCTTGCAATTTACTATCATGACCTTTCAAAACAGCGTATTTGTCTGTTCTGTGCAAAAATTAAAGCTACTGTAATACTTTCTGGTAATTGCATACTAGCTGAGTTTCTCAGCCAGACTACAGAAAATCCTGCTGCATTGCTGGAAGACCAGCTTCCATTCAGAATTGTCTGTATGTAACTGGTGTTTTAAATGCATGCAGCATTGTCTTTGGACAGCCTGCTTTCTCTATGGAGAGCAGGAACAGCCTCCACAGGTGAAGTCCAGCTGCTGAGTGGGATGTCTAAACCAGTGCAAAGGAAGATCACAAGTGAGATTGAGGCTATCTAAATGTGAGCGTGACTGCTTTAGGATTTTTTAGAAGTATGGTGCTATATCGGCATGCAATGCTTTTCATTGTAGGCTACATGTTACGATTTAAAATAGCTCTACTGTGTTTTTGAGGTTAGTTACTTTGTGTATGTGAAGAACTAAGACTGTCAGCTCACATCTTTGAGAAGGAAGTGAAAATTAGTAATGGAAAAGCTCTTAAAATGATGCCAGCATCTCTTCAGAGTGTGAACGTGGGTATGATTGAAACAGGAAATACTTCAGTGGCTGCTAAATTGTGTTTTGTGGTTGGAAAGTAATAAGCATAGTGAAGAAACTCATGTCGTACAGAGGTCAGATGTTCATTGAGGACTACGAACACTCAAAGATAGGTAAGGCAGAGGTGGAAGAGGAAGAAGAAACTGGTTGCTTATGTGAAGAACAGAGTATTTGCCGTGTCAGATCAAACAACTGGTCCTTCAAGTCCTGGATCTTTCCTCTAGTACTTACTGATACTCTGTGTTTCAGGGACGACAAAACAAAGAAAACATGGTGTGCATGCTAGCTTGGAAGGCTCCTGGGTGGGATCTTTTGTCCTGTCTGGTAGTCTGATTTCCCCAAAGCAGGAAAGAATGTTATCTCCTATTGCTTCTATCAGTGCCAATCTTCATGTGCAGAAAGACCTTGTAAGGAGTAGCAGAATAGGTTGTTTCTGATAGAAACTATGAATATTGGTACTGAAAGCCACAGGTTGATGCTTACTCTTAGATGCAGACTTGCTAGAGTGTGTGCTCNCTGCTTTGCAAAACCTCTTTGAAGGGAGAAAGACCTGATGCTATTGTGTATCTCCAGTTGTTATTGCCTTAGAGAATAGTTGTAGTAAATCTTACTACTGCATGGAATGACTACAAGATACTTCATGTAAATAGTATAGGCAAGTTCACCTGCATGATTTTAAAGCTGTATTTAAAAGCAATTCCTTATTTTTTCCAAATCACATTGGTATGTAATTAAGATGAGTTTGTTCCTGCTTTTTTATTTTCATATTCTTTCATTATATGTTTTGCAGAAGTAATTGTTCAGGATGTCACATGGTTGGTTAGTGGCTGAAGCAGTTGGAAAAAATATACTGCATTACTCAGCTAACATGCAACATTCTTTGGCATGAACCCCATAATACTGACCCAAATGTGTTTAGAAGTGCCTCTTGTTGGAGTAGTTAAACTAAACATTTGCTTCACGTTTCATTGGTTGATAAGGTGTGTAGGGAAGTAGGGCTATGAAAGTTAGACACTGAATATAGTGAGAGATGAACTGGAATGTTTTGGATTGAGCTGTTGGAGAAGAATTTGAGGAACAGCTGGATATCCAAAAACATAAATTGTTCAGAAGAATGAACATAGGAAGATTGCTTCTGCTTGAAAAGTGGCATGTAGTAACAAATGCATTATATTAGTGAATGACTGAATTTGAGGACTTGAACGTGCTGTCAAGCAATGACAGAGTAAGGCTGGATCGAGGAAGAAGGAGAGCTAGCTGTGTTGGACATATTGAAAGATAGAACAAACCCTAAAGAAATACACTGCTTTGCCATGACTATAAAAGATTGAAATAATAGCAACCTTTAACGGGGAGGTATCGCCTGAAAAATCACTGACTCCTGTGGAGGCAGACTGCTCAGCAAGAAACTTAGTGTTTTTACATCCTGTCAATTGTTGGTATGCTTTTAAAAGAAGTTAATGAATGCAGTACCAACAGTTGGTTTTGGTAGATATTTCAAAGCACTATCTCCAGCACACTGGGGAGAAAAGACTCTTGATAGCATCAGGTATCTCCCCTCCAGGTCAATGACGCTGATGATAAGCCTTTCTTAAGATGGATTCCTTCAATTTTTCCAACTCAAAGGCCCACCTTTTGGGGAGTGTTCTTCCTGGGACCAGCTGTGATTACCTCCCCAGGCTTGTCTCAGGGATAGATCTTTTGCCTGGAACAAATAATATTAGTCAGCACCCCTCTTACCCTCCCGGTGGTGGTCTTAAAATAATGCATTGTTTATTTAGAAATAAAGTATTTCCCTTTGTAAAGCCTGTATTCAAACCTCACCGTGTTCCATGCAGAAGTCCCATAGGTCTGGCAGCCTGCAGACCTCCCTACCCAGAGCCTGTTTGACATGGTTCTTTATCTGCAGCTGGTAATATTTCCTCCTTCCTGTTTTGCTCATGTAAAATTGACTTTGTCCTCCTGACTCACCCATTCTTCCAGAGACTGTTTTGCTCTCTGGTCATCTTTTAGCTCTGATTGGTTAGCTCCCAACATTGGGGAAAAAAATTAAGGCCTGTACGTAGCCTGAGGTTGGAAATAGGATATCAATCTTATGGTTGCTCTATTGCTTTTATAATTGCTTCCAGACTGCTTATCAAAACCTATTCTGTTGTTTGCTGGCTTGTTTCTTGTCTCCTGAATGGCTCCCTGTTAAGCTAGAACAGTACATTCTTCTGGCATAATGCACACTAATCGCTGCCCAATGTGATCGTGGATGTTTTGTTAAATGATCACGTCTTTGTATCTATAGCAGTTCTGCATGTGGTGCAGGAGTCATAACTCTCTTAAGTGAATAGCTGCTAATATTCTATCTCTTCCTAAACTACTGTTCTGTTGCTTTCAAAGTCTCAAAACTAGTTTTAAAGGGAAATAACAGAAAACTTTTGGGAAGCACTGCTATTCTACATGTGAAGACTCAAAAAGAAGCAGGTGGGTTGGTGTTTCAGAGCAATGTAGCTGTCAAATGCAGATGCTTTTGATCTACCCAGATATTTGCTATCAGAAAAGTAATTACCATAAATGTAGTGTGAACAAGCTCAAAGGGCCAAGAAATACTAAACATGTGAGTTGGACACTGTCAATAAAAAAGGAAGTAAGTTTTGCATGGGGAATTGTGTGTGTTGTCTTGGTGTT